>CALNXI010004513.1:0-11204 GCA_942486025.1 Porites evermanni | reverse complement strand
ACACAGATAAAAACTTCAAATCGTACCTCAAAAAGAATGAAAATTCCTAAAACCCGAACCTAGCTTCACACTGAATTCCTACACTTTTTGAGCAAATAATAACTAAACCAGTTTATGATAAATTGCCCGATCTTACGTACACACAGCTCCAAATGACAAATTAATGTTAAGGATTGATATGATAATTATTGATGGAGTTAAAAGTTTGTAATGGCTGTCGTTTCCATAGCAGAGGTCTAGAGCTTGCCGCAGACTGTTGTACTTGTAGCGCCAGGTTCCCACAAAGCCTACGCGCGTAGCACAATGGTGATCATAGCCTGTCGGGCGAAGGACAAGCTCTTGTCTGTTTGTGCAGTGAAGGAAATGTTATGTAGACAGGTAAATGGATGGAATATTTCAGAAATCTAGTAATGTAATTGACCATAATTACCTCCAGGCAACACAACAGCTGTTAAGAATGACAATAAACTTTATCAACATGTCTAGCTAGTATTTATGAAAATGATGACAAAATCATGACCAGTGATAAGAGCAAAGTGATTATACTGACTCACTTTTGTAATTTCCTCATGGCATCAAGAATTGTAGCAATCTGATGAACTTGTGAGCTGGATGACAGCTGTGAGGGAGTCAAGCAAAATTAAGTTAACATAAGGTAACTTGACCACAGTCGCCCTCTGGAGCGCGATACCTTACAAAGATCCTAACAAGACATTGCACATGGACAAGGAAAAACACTTGAATGAAATGCTTAGTTCTAAGACTAACACAAATTGTGGTCAATAAATTGCTACGGAAAGAAATATGTCCTAACATTTCCCGAGAGTACCAGCCCAAATCCTGATGTAGTTGTGACTGGTTCAACCTTTGTCCTTGGTATAAATTAATTTTTATTTGCCTTTGTTCTAAGCTCATTATCAGGGATGTACCCAAATACAAAAAGAGAACAAAAATTTAAACCAAGGATAAAATGGAACCACAACATGCGATCCGCCAAAAGGTTGTTTTTCAACCTTTCTGCTTGAGTGCTAACCCTGACTTCCCTCCATTGAAATTCAGTGCACAGTTTCATGCCAGTAGGCTTAACATCCAACTAAAGAAGTAAACTCACTGGAGATGTTGGCTATCTATTGTCTATTGATCAAGAGGTTCAGGCCTCATCAACAGTGAAACTCTCTCTACAAGACCACCTTTCGAAATGTTTTTTAAAACTATTGGAGTGATTTATTATTATTATTATTTATTTCATTTATTTGTTTATTTACTATTTTGGTGTCAACTGCAAAACATCTTTCGTAGCTGAGTCATTGGTAACATTGTATGCACTTTGTCGTACCTCACTGGGTGAATGTGCATGACTTCCTCCTCATCTTGCCTAGGGAAGGAAGGAAAAGCCGGGAAATTAACAGTGAGATTAAATTTGACAGCATACTTTTCATTAAAAACTATAACTGAATACCAGCGGCTCCACCTGACAACATTTAATTTACCAGCATTTAAGAGAAAGAATATTTATGAATGTACTTTGTGTTGTCAGTGGTACTTGCCTTATTACTGTTATTAAATGAGGTTGCTCACAACATGAAATCTCTCCTGACAATGTCAATAGGCAGTCAAGAGAAGAGGTAGTGAGAAGTAATGGAATGATCAGTGGAGGAAAGTTGAACAAATGCTGACAAGTTGTACCACCAGAGATGAATGAGAGGTGCAACTTTGAGAGGCTATCGTTGGCAGACCACTGTCCGATTGGAGATGGCAAACTGTTGAGGATGGTCCCACAAGGTCGACAAGTCCTGTCGCGCGTCGCAAAGTGAGCAGGATTGCTTCTCGGGGGGATGGCAGGGCATTGTTTGTGCAGAGGGGAAGGAGTGACATACACGAGCAGGTAGAGATGTTAATTTTGCAATGGTCTGTTTTCAGTTTGGTTAGTTATATCTGATAACTGGACGTCACAAAATACTAAACAGTACTATCGAAGAACCGCGTAAACAAGCCACCAAACTGCATATTTTTTTTTGGGCTAATAATTGTAACAGGTGATCGATGTCAAGAGGAAAAATGACAAATGATGGTAACTTAGACACTAACTAACAAGAGGTAATTTTATGATGAGTTGAATTCACTCGATCGTCAATTACCACTTGCAGTGCCTCATAAACGGATGTGGAAGAAGGAAAAGAAATTATCCACCCGACCTCGGACTACTAAAGAGATCTTAGCTAAAATCAAATACGGACCGAGACAAACTCAAGACTCGAATCTCATCAGGTCTAATCAAGGCACTTATTTTAAGCTAGGGTTTCTTTACCGAAAAATGCAGGAATCGTGCAGCGAAGGATATTAAACTGGGTAAAGAAAACTATCACAAGGAATACTTCCAACATTGTACATGCTCATAGAACTGAAAAAATTGGGGTTGGTACCAGGGACATCCAAGACTGGATATGGTCCATTCCACATGAAAACAGAAAACATGACCAGTTTTTGAAATAAATTAATTACCCTTGGATTTGAGCTGCATAGCCAGAATGCATGAGGACTGAAGTTTTGAAAATCATCAGGAACGTAAGTGCAGATCCACCATTCCATACTGAGGGCAAACAACTGAGTTCAATGAAGATCATGAGCTGTTTAGTTCAACCATATCTCTCCATTAAAAACCACAGTATTTTCAAATTCCATTTTTTCGGAGAAATCAGTAACTGGCCAAACTATTGACACGAACGTGCGTGGAAATCGAAAGGACTTTTTTTTCTATCACAGCTGTTGTCTAAGCCGGATAGAAAAAAATAACACAAATTCTCTTTCATTTGACCAAGTAACATAACATCTGTGACAAAACAAAACAAAACAACAACAACAAAAAAAACCAGTCAGTTCCAAAAGGACACACAAAAAATTGGATGTTAAAATTATCTGTCATACTTCATGGATGTTACTTTCATGATGGACGTCACTTTAGGACAACAATAAATGCAGGAAGCTCACTAGGATAATATTATTGCCAAAAAAGCCTGGTTCTAACATCAATTTGATATACAGCAATAATAATGGACACGCAGCACTGCTGAATATTATTATGGAGTCAGAGAGAGCACTTGGAATCTTATCGGAGACAACAGTGAATAATTATAAGGACAACATTGATAATAATATACAATAGTCAACAGGAAATGTCAAGTGTAAGTCGTTTCATCTTGTAAAGTAAACAGATCAAATGGTCGATAGAGCTCTGTGGAAACAAGTTTCTCAATTGCTGACAGGGTCTAAGATTTGAGAAAAATGTAGAACTGAACGATACTCTAATCGATAGACCAAGTATCAAATGTATCCAGTTTTCGTTGCAATGCTGCGAAAGAGCTTGAGCTTAAAGATGAGACACAAACATTATTTTACTTGCTGACTTATGTTTGTTTTGTCAAAAAGGAGAAAATCTAAGAGAAAGATGAAGCTCATTTCACAACTAATGGCCAGTTTTCTAATGTTTGTGCGAAGGAAAGAAGGAACAGGGAACTTGCATTTTTGACATCACTGATCTCTTTCTCTTTTTTACACACTGTAACGGCCATGATCCGGACGGTGACATCCGTGACAGTGTTTTGTCATCAAGCAAAGAAGGCCCACATCACAAAAGAAATATTTATCTCTGTGCACTAATAACTTGTAGTAAATATCACTGTTCGCCTAAAAAACAACATCATTTGTTTCTAGTTACGCTTGCAGAATTCACAGGAATTTAATGTTTAACCTTTTCGCACTGAGGAACCTGGTTTCTTTGGTTGTAACATCCATGACAGCTTCATATATTTAAAGAAAGGAAAATTTTGGCATAATAGTAAATTTGATGAGTCTTACACTTCACATGCAACTAGCAACTAGCTTTCATGAACAAAGTAAAAAAGGGGGCATGGTTGTTTGTTATTTTGAACCTGTTGCAATGATCTTTCTCTAACCACACTCATGCAAATGTAACGTCCATGATAGTGGAATGAGCCATAATAGAGTCACATTGCCACCCTGTCACAAACACAAGAAGAGATCTATCACAAATCCCACTGATATCGAAGCGTTAAACAGCCTTGATGACTTTTCCCCGCTCACGTCGGTAAATCAACTGCTAGAAAGTGACATATCCCATCACTGTTCGTACTCTCTCAGGGATATAAAATAATATTACTGACTCCATCTACCGTCACTTTTCATAAGAGTTGTTGATACGGTTGCCAGTAAGGAGACGAGACTTGCAAGGCAGCTCGGTGTTGGGAAAGAGGTGGCTTTCAGAGGTCAAGGTGAACGGCCATGAGCTATTTTGATGAACCTGTACTAGGGACAGTTGAAAATCCTACACAGTGTGGCGATGTGGGCACAAAATGAATTACAAGTTTCTAATGGCCGTCATTTCCATAGCAGAGGTCGAGAGCTTGCCGCAGACTGTTGTACTTGTAGCACCAGGTGCCCAGTAAGCCTACGCGCGTAGCACAATGGTGTCAAGCGCACTACGGGCTCTGGTTTGTGCCAGAAAATGAGCTGAGATTTGTGCGATTCAAAGCACGTACATTGGTCTTATTAGAGCGACACGAAGCAATTTAGAAGTTAGCACAGAGCTATATTGACCATTTGATATGTTCACTTTAAAAGATGAAATACCTGATCATACACTTATAATGATTATTAAATTGTTGTCCCTATAATAATATTATTATTCATTGTTGTCTCCAGTAAGATTCTAAGTGCTGTCTTTATAACAACTCCATCATAATATTTGGCAATGCTGGATTACTATTGATATTTCTTTTTTCCCTGACTACTGTAGAGCTTGCTGCATTTGTTGTTGACACGATGTAACGTCCATAAAGGTAGCATCCAAGAGAAAATGGAATGGCATAATAATTATTGATCATTATTACTGTGTTTCTTTCCTCTTTCAAATGTTTGAAAAACGAAATTAGCAGTTAGCCTGCTGATAGGTGAATCGGTCTTGTCAGAAAGAAAACAGACTTTATCATGGATATTGTAATTTGTAAATTAATGATGCATTTCGGTCATTGATCTTAATGAAAAGAGTCTTTCTCAAATCATTACGGAGATCTCAGCGAAACAACACGGGCATTTCACTTTCAACCGAGTTTAGATTGCAGTGATCCCAAATTCGCAGATCTTCAGGAGTTCTAAATCTTCCAGTCTCTACTTTTACATTATGATTTCCAATCCTAAATTTGGAAGCTACAAGTCTACGTTCGGGATTCCTGATAGGATTGATGAATTCAGAGTAATTTGTTTCACTTTCGAGGACGGAGTAGAATTTTAGTTTTGTCTTTGTTCTCATCAAATTTAGCCCGGTGGTTTTTTTTTTTCAGATGTTTGGACAAATTATTTCCAGCTTTGCATAGGAAACTAGACTCAAGGGCAATTCCACGCGAGACAATGAAATTTTGAATTTTTTAAAATAAAATTTTGCACAATGAAACTTAACCAACAGAAAGCTGAAACAATGGGCTGTTTGAAATGACTGAGATCTTGTGCGTCTTGTCCATGTGCTTCATGTGAGAAGGCTTAAAAAATCCAGAGAATTTGAATCTCATTATAGTTGGAATTTTCGGAGGGAAATTTTAAACAACGTTTTAACATCTAAGAAAACATTACAGTTAACATAAAAGTATGTGTGTATTATAACCTTATAACCTATAAACTCCGCAACACAAACTTTTGTTTGTAGAATCACTGGAACATTAGGTTGCATGGAATTTTTTTTTTTTTTCGACAGTTGAAAAATCTAATTATTGTTACGTTTCGAAGGCACAATTATTTTCTGCTCAAGGTTAAAAATTCACAGGAAAATCTCTTTCAAGAAAGTTACTTTAAAAAGTGGTTGTTTAAACCGTAATGTCCGCGACACACTTTCTTCAACTCATCCGTTCAAGGTCTTAAGAGCTAGCCAAAGCATCTTTTTATTAGGTACAAAGGGAACACTAACAATACTTTCTAGATATGTTTCAACACCCTTAATGAACATTTTGACATCTAAATTGGGGTTTAAAATGTCAAGTTAAAGTTAACTGATTGTTTGTTAACATTAAGTTGCATGCACAAAAGATTTGTTTCATTAATCAGCCCTGATTTACTTTCTTGGGCCATTTTATCCCATATGTTTCAGCAGAGTTTAGCGATGCTGTCGGGGGGTTGATTTTCAAGGTGAATCCAAAACTTGAAAATGTCCATTGCAAATTGAGGGAGAATCTGCCAAGTTCATCTCTTCAACCTAAACACATCTCACAAAAAGATGTACACGTGTTTTCTCAATGGAGTCTTCATCCCAGCGGCTATAATCACTTTTTTTCATAGATTCAGACCACACAATCAATCACAAGTTTTTACGAAACTCTCTTATAAAATTTTGTCTGGTCGTGCGAATGTTATTCTTAAATGCAACAGTTCCTTGCATTGTCATAAAAACGGCTGTTCTGAAAAAAATATGACTTGTAAACTAAAGCTGCAAAGAAAAGGAAACCGACTATTCTTACCAGAAGACGACACACCCGTGGCGACACGTGACACACTTGTACGTGTGTACAAATTGAGTTAGCACTGACCCATCGTCTGGACTTCTCCAACTCGGAGAGGTGCGTAGGGTGGCGATGACACTTCAAGAAATTAAAAAGGAAAAAAAAAAGCCGTCAATTTCCATTTCCTAAGGGGTCTGAAAGTGAATCGACTGCTGTTTTATCGCTGCGCGGGTGAAATTAGGTAGGTTGGCTTTCATGAGCTGCGATGGCTTGCTAGAGGCGTCACAGACATATCGCAAATGAATGAACATTACGCAAAGCTGCAAAGTAAGGTTGAAATCAACTTACAGCAGTCGAAAAGCCTTTGTTTCACGCCCGGACTCCAATGAATGATATACAGCACTACAGAGTCTCCAAATGCCACACAAGCCGTCATTCTTTGGACAAGGTTACCTTGAACAGCGGTTATATCGACACCTACTGAGCAGGCGCGCGCACCCTCGGGGGGGACCTTTCGCGGTAGCTTTACATGAACTATGGACGCAAATGCTCTGATAAATTTCTAGTCCAAGAGTTCGAAGCTCATAACTACTTATCTTTCCCAGGTAATTATGGATTCCAAATGATATTCTTATTTTTTTTTAAATTCCCTTCATATTAAGCTTAGCTCACCGTGGTGTAATCTGGCAGGAGTTTCACTTTTGGTTTCCTCCTGTCGAGTGTGTTATTTTTGGCAGAGGTGCAAATGAAATTCAGGTGAACATCTTATGGTAACCCGGGTTGATTGAAGTACATGTACGGGAAATTATCCCAAGGGCCATTTCTTTCGGTCATTCTCCCCCAACAACAGTTACCGTAACTGACCGACACACAGGAACATTCCTTTCACACTTTTATTTTACACACTCTTCGGGCGGAATTACAATTGGTATCAGCCAGCGGTCGACAACCTCTAGCTTCCGAAAATCTCCTCCACGAATGTCATTTTCCTCCCTTATCGTACATTTCTGTGTTAGAAAAAAAAGGAACAACTGGTCCTAGAGTTCTCATTTTGATCCTAGTGTTCATTTTCATCCTGTTTGAAAAAAAAGAAACATCCTAGACTTGTCATTTTGAACCTAGTGTTCATTTTCATCCTGTTTGAAAAAAGGAAACATCCGCGAGTTGTCATTTTGATCCTAGTGTTCTCATTTTTGATGCTAGAGTTCTCATTTTGCTTTTGCTCTTCCTCTTCCGGCTTGCAGGTCAGGATTCCCGCGTCCCGTCCATGACTGCTTTGTGTATGGTGCGCAAGCTGGTCTTTAGACGTTGGCCATACGGACGCCCTTTGGCTGGAGCCACCTCCACGGGGACTAGCGACTCTTTCGACTCCACCCACTGTTCACCATCCAAGTGAGGGGTATAGACGCCACCTGCAGTGTTCCTGTACCACAGAAGGAGGACCTGGTGTTCTGGCAAGAATGCTTGGACACGCCCCAGGAAGATCGAGGGCTGCTGTAGGGTGCTGTCCTCAGCTACGAGTCCGACAAAGTCTCCAACCCTGATCTCCGGTTCGTCGGTGGCCCCCCGGTGGCTGGGCCCAGCAACCTCGAGGTCAGCTGGCCCTTCTTCGGCCTTCCGCCTGGCCAACTCCAGTCCCATGGTCTTTCTCTCGTTGGCGGTGCGTCGGTCGTACGTCTTCTGGGCTTGCTGTCGAGAGTGTCGGAGGCAGGCGGCAAGGCTCTCTTTCATGCGGTCGTCGCATTCGCTAGAGACAGAGGAAAGAACACAGACGGTTATCAGTGGCGTGGCTATAGTGTTTTAAAGCAACAGATCCCAAAAATTTGGGGGGCAACGGCGGGTCTCGGGGACCCACCACCTTTATGGCGACGTGCAGCTCAATAGTGATGCCGACCCACCTCTGTGAGTACGCCCAGGTCACGAACGACGACCTCAGCCCAAAGCTTGCCACCTTGTTCCCCGTCAGCTGTTCAAACATCTTCTGTAAACGTTGCGTGAAGGACGAACTCGAGAAGGGTGCACCTTTCGCATTCTGAAATGAAATGGAGAGGAGAATCGAAAGTCAGAGCTCGTCACTCCATTTTTTACACCTCACTACTGTGACCTACAGTTCTCAAGAGTCCTGTTTGGCCTAAAAATGCCTAATCAAGTTTCAAGTGCTATTTCACCAAGCTGGACAATTTTGCTGAGCTATAGCAGCTAACACGGATACTTACCAGAAACACGTAGTTGCTGGACGGTCGTGGGTGAAGCACGCTTCTGAATTGCGACACAAACTCTTTGAAGAGTCTGCAGAGTTCGCTGTCTGCCTGCGGGGAAGGAACAGAGAAAATTTACTTGAAGTCCAGTAATTTAAATTACTTTTAATGACGAATAATGCTATTTGAAGGGAAAAGATGCACCCCGTGGATCTGCTAAGTAGGCTGTTGTTATCATCCTTATTGATTCAGACACGTGCTTAAGAGCTTTTTGCTTTCCTCAGAACTTTATCCTTCCCTGGTCATTGATCGTAGCCATCAAGTTGTTTGGACTTTGATAGGGGAGGTAGGGGGTAATGCGATTTGTCGTCAGGAAAAATATGCCACAGGGAACTCTGCTTTTGTTCGCATAACTCGAAGAAGTAACGATAAGAATTACCTGTATTGGAATTGTTTCCGTGCCAGTGTGCTTGGCTGTTTTGAACATCCCCAGGTGGAGCATTATTCCTCCTTCTTTCTTGACGAGGGCCACATTTCTGTCACGATAGCGTGCCTGCTCAAAAGGCTCTTCGAGTTCGCGTTCCCAAACCAACTCCAATGTCCGGACCTCTAGGCCTCTGCTGGGTGGGAGGTGGGTGTAGAGTGACAAAATCAGCAGGTCACAGGCCTCCCGAGCCCGTTGCTGCCGGTCTTTGGCCAGCTCAAAGCGGCAACGCTGGGCTTCCCTGGCTTGGAGGACTTCATCCCTTAAGAGAAAGTGGGGAGACGTGATATGTTAACAAGCGAGTGGGTCATTAGTCATTAAAAGAGGCTGATTTCAAAATGTTGAGATCGATCTTTGTGTTGTTGTTTGAAACTTTGCAACGCATTCCACGTGGAAAAATAAGGTTCGGGTGCCTAGCCTTGGTAACACAACTATTTTCTTACTGGCATCAACGTCACTAGGGGATGCCATTCATTCATTTATTTATTTTATTGTTCTGCTCGGTTTTATACTAGCAGACTTACCAATGCAGCCACTTGCTCTGGGCCCTCAGTTCTTCAACCGTGCTCACCCTCTCCACATCCCCCTGTTTTTGAAGTACGGTAGCGGTTCTTCTGAGCTGGGATATCAGGGGGACACCTTCGAATTTTGGCCCTCTTTGCCGGTGGTAGTACTTGAGAGGGTATAGGAGACTGCTTGCGTGGTTGCTAGCGGTTGCGGCACTCAAATTCCTCTCCTCCTGATATAGAGATGAAATGGCAACATATCATCACCTATTCCGGAAGACCTCCCTTCCCGGAACAAGAACGAGAAGTCCAAAGACCACTGCAAAGCTGATTTAAAACAACGTGTATTGTTTTTTTTTTTTTGGCGTTTTTTTTTAAAACAATATTTCGGCTGGCCATAGCAGCCTTCGTCAGGTTTACAGATGTTACTGAACTTATGCAGCAATCACAATAAAATATAGATGGAGACTGTCTCCATCTATATAATATTGTGATTGCTACATAAGTTCAGTGACATCTGTAAACCTGAAGAAGGCTGCTATGGCCAGCCGAAATATTGTTTAAAAAAAAAAACAACAAAAACAATACACGTTGTTTTAAATCAGCTTTGCAGTAGTCTTTGGACTTCTCGTTCTTGTCTTTATATTTTGGCTGATTTGATCTCTTTTCTAGAGATCCAACGTTCACAACTAGCAGGATCTTCGTCCACGGTTTTTGCAGTTAATTTCATCCCTTCCCGGGGCGTGGTTCTCAAAAAATAGCCTCACGACCTGGGGTACCGTATACATTGTTTCAAAGAAATCCTATAGACGGTTCTTTAGGTATGACAAAAAGACAAATTTCCACACTTCAGTTTTGTCGCAAAAATTCTGTCTACGGGATTTCTGCTTCTCCCTCCCCAAAACCAAATTATTTCTAAGTGCTAAATAAATCCTGGTTTCCAGTCCCCTTTTTTCGGCGCTCGGTCATTGTATTTCGCGTTATACTGCGCAATAGAATGTCTTTGGGAGGTAAACTGACAACCTACATCAATATTGCAGCGATTAACAGTTCAGTGGAGGTCTTCAGCTGCTAAAAAATGACCCAATTTGAAAAAGTCGTCTGTACTAAACTTCTGATGGGCTTAAACAGCAAAAGTCGAGGAAACTCCATAAAACAGTGGATATTATTTATCCTTTGAACTTCCATGAAACCAATTGATAACTCACAAATCCCATGTGGGGAATCTGTTAAATTGTTAACTTTCCTTGGCCATTTTTTTGCAACTCTTGTGATTGGCCAAAATGTTTTAACACAAAAAAAGACCCTTTCAAAATGGAGTTGAAATACATTTCATCGCGTAAACGGCCTTTCTGTTGGTTTATCCATTCTCTCTGTAAAAATCAGAACATTCCTATGCGGGAAAGCCCCTTGCCGCATATCGAAACAAAAAGGCCTCCCAATCATCGCTTTAAACTTCAGTTATTACGAATTTTTCATTAGTATTCATTCTTGACTTATGTTAGCAATGATT
>CALNXI010004512.1:10823-25256 GCA_942486025.1 Porites evermanni | reverse complement strand
TTGTAAACATGAGGGCCTTACAGCTCGATTGATTCAACAATTTGTGACGGGTCAGACCATTTTACAATTACACTCGTAACTGAGTTATAAGGCAGCGTGGCCAAGTGCATGTCCCGCCCTGACCGATAGCTGGATTTGTTCTCGGTAGTCCCGACCACGCTTGTAAATAGCCAGCTGGTCTGACTCCGGCCAGTTGCGATTCTTAACCCTGTTACGTTTGATTTGAATGATTTGTTTTAGCTAATTATTTACTCGGCCCACTAGCATAAGTGCTGTAAAATCTGGCGAAGGTAAACAAAGGAATTATTTATTTATTTATTTACATGACGGAAAGGAACAAAAGTAGTTTATCTATTTCCCTCAACCCAATTCTTTATTAGGTGACTTAAGAGTTTATAGACCCTGTCTATCTAAACATTTTCTCAATCCGCGCCTGGATACAATGGTGGCTAATGGTGCTCTATTTTGTAGTGATCTGTTCTTTAAAGTACCCTATTTATTCGAATAAGCGCCCAACCTCAAAATAGCGCCCACCTCGAATAAGCGCCCATCCTAAAGGCAGAAAAAGTTAATAAGCGCCCAGCCTCGAATAAGCGCCCACCCAACCCCCTCCCCCTCCCAATCAAACTCAATTAGCGCCCACCTCCACCCCACCTAGTTGAGCGATAATGAGATTGAAATTGAAATGGAATAAGTACTAATAGGAGACTTCCCCGAAGACGGAGTCTTCTTCCGAGTATTTTACAGAAACCTTGCTTTGTTACTTTTTCGTGTTTTGTTGCAAAATAAAAATACTACACTAATTGCTGAAAATGGTGAAAATATAATAAGCGCCCAGCCTCGAATAAGCGCCCACCTCGAATATGCGCCCACTCTCAAGGTCCAAAAATTTAATAAGCGCCCAGGGCGGTTAATCGAATAAATACGGTATTTCATATTTTATTTTTACTAAATGAAGCGTCGGACATCCGGCTCTTAATCAGCTGGTGGCGCTTTGTGTTTAAGGCCACATTTTTTTTTCTAAGACGGGTGTTGGCTTTAAGTAATTAATGCTTTTATTGCCCAATATTGTTATTTCGAATTCAGTAATACAAATCCCAGTCGAGAAGGAAGTTTCTGTTTTAATTGCCCGGTCGCTGTTTTATTGAGTTCGAAAAGATGAAATACTGAAACTAATAATATTTTACATAGTTAAAAAAATAAGCCGTAATACTTTACATAAGTAGACTTTAGTGAAAACTAATACTCTGTAAATAACACTTTTATTGACAAAGAGACGCCCAGGTTGAGAAGGAAGTATATTCTGTTTCAAGTTGCTTTTACAATGAATTGATAAACAAGCTATTTTAAAGACAACTTAAATATTTTACAACTAAGCTTACTATCGACCCGCGAAAGTACAACAACTCCTAGTCTTCAGGTGATAACATAATAACATTAAAGTGTTGCTTAAATTTTGGGATTTTGATTAAACTTTGAAATGTTGCAAACATCTAGATTCAAAATATAGGGCCTATTTCTCGAGCCTATTGCTATTTGCTGAACGACCGACTCCAAAGTCGGAAGTTTTCAGCCGAAAATATATATTGATCCTATTAATATCGTGATTTGATTCCTTTGCCAGTGTAATTGTTTATGTTGGTTATGGGATGTTACTAAAGCGGGATCGAATTAGTCACTTCATTTCCAATTCTCTGTTTCGTTCCCATTTTTCATTTTCCCGTTCCCCGTATATTCGTTAATTCCCCGCTCCCCTCTCCTTCTTTCATGGAAACATCCTTTGTTATGTTATATGTTTTGTCTCGTACTTCATACTCCTCTCATAATCATAACTATAACATAACGCATAGTGAGTAAGTATGATTGGTCAGAAATTGGTCAGAGAGCGCCACCGTACATGATTCGAATGGGTTCTTTTTGCACAGTTTCAAAAAAACTCTACGGTGACGACTGTTTTAATTTTGAAAAAAAGTTTCAATCATGATCAAAAATTGTCTTACTAAGTAATGGTAATTTCGAAAGGGAGGTTCGAAGCCTGGTCCTGATCACTGGTAATGGCGACGCAGGCACAAGCTAGCATCAACATAATGGTAAGCACAACGCAAGTATACTGTATAAGCATGAGCATACAAGAAGCTTATGCTCTGAAGAGGACGGCCGTAGCATAACCATAAGCATAAGAAGAATGCAAGGTTTCTATATTTTTTTAGTTTATGTCAAGACCGTCCTTACAAGCTCATGCATGCTAATGCTTATGCTTATGGTTACTTCTTCAATCAGGACCAGGCTTAACCTCCTTTCTTCCCGGCAGGCCTTTCGGCTCGTACCGTCATCACAAAAGAAACAAAGGAACCAAACAATAGAATACTACTTGGAACTTTGTTCATTGGTTGTAAAGGTTTTGTTGATGCTGCTGTACGTAATCTGTGCCTACTGCGTCGACACCGAGAGATTTCTCCGATGACATGTAATTAACTTTTTGCCGCATTTTTTCATAAATTCACCATTTTCACATTGCCCATAATGCACTTTGCTTACTCGTTAATAATAAACTGATTTTGCATAACAATTGTGTTCAAGTTAAGTAATGGTCCAGATAAGAAGGAAAGGACCAAAACGCAGTGAACACAAAAGTGGAATGCAAAAAGGTGCTAACTTTACTATTGTCTCTACTATGATTCTGATTGGTTTAAAGATCAGATTTTACGCAATCTTCGCAAAGCAGCATGTACATTAATCCCTTTTTTCTATCCAACTTCCTTATAACAAAATCTCGTCTGAGTCTAAGTAACACAGAAATCGTATGTGCGGATCGTGTAAAATTGTGAACATTTCTTGGCCATCGTTTGCAACTCTTGTGATTGGTCGAAATGTTTTAACACAAAAATACACCCTTTAATAGTGGAGTTTAAATACAATTTCTTTCGTAAACAGCCTTTTTGTAGATTTATGCACTCTCTGCGTAAAAATGAAAACATTTCTATGTGAGGAAAGCGTATTGCGCCACAACAAAAGAAATTGCTTCCCTTCTTACCTGGATCATTACTTAATTCTCTCTGTACGACTGTAATACCCATCAGAAATTGTAAACGACAATTGCAGGGGCGGATCTAGGGGGAGGGTGCAGGGGGTGCGCACCCTCCCCTGAGATGACCTGCGGTTTTTTAATACAACTGGTATTCTGCAAAAAGAAAAAAACTATGTGGTTTATTGGTGTTGAAGTAGAGCAAGAGACGAGTGCACCCCCTCCTAAAAAAAATCCTGGATCCGCCCCTGAATTGTGCAAAAATTTGGGGGGTAAACAAGGTGCATTATGGGCAATATGAACATATTGAATAACGAACTGCCAACAACCATTGTATTACACGACTTTGAATCAACGAAGGACTCAACCAAATAAAGCAACGACTGACGACATCAGCTGATTTGAAAAGTACGCCGCAGAACTAAGTGATTATTGGCATTAACCGTTTATCTTAGTGAATCAGGAGTTTCTATTCAAATAGACTTGATAACCTTCTCACACTGGTTACACAATGGACTAAGTTTTTTTGTAAGATAAACTGCTGCTAAATAATGTAACTTGACTAAGAGATAAGTACATACATTTGCTGGATCAGTCTGTTTCCGGATTTCCTATAACAGGTAAAACATGACCCGAGCATTCAGGTTTCGCTTTAATATTGGCTTTATTACGCTTATAAATAATGTGTGAAAAGTTTGAACCCAGGAGTCATTTCAAAAGTAGGTTTAGTTTGATCGTCCGGGTGAAGGTAGTCCTGAATAGGACTGTTGTTGTTGACAGTGACTGACTTTTCGACAACCTGTATGGTAGTCATCTTCAGAGACATTTTACGTCTTGTCGGAACGGTATGATTCGCTCAGACTTTAAACTGAAAATATTGCACTGTATGGGGATTGTCTGTGTTGTCTCTAAACAACCCTCCTTTAACAGCAGGTCAAGGAGGAGGGCTGCAAGAATCTATTTCCAGACCTACCTGCGATCTATTTTTTGGTTAAATGTAAGACTATATCAGACTAATTCGATGCAAGAGTTTTTCTTTGAAGTCGGTTTGCAGGATATTTAGTTCCGAAATCACCCAGCCCCTCCCCCTCAAAATATCAATGGTCTCCTCTACACTAAAAAATGAGTTATTACCTGTGATCTATGAGATAAATGAATGACTTCATTTAATCACGTCAACTTCTCACTTAAAAACACTATTAGCTTTCAAAACGTACAACAACAATTTTTATTCGAAGGCAGCTAGTGACGACTGCTATAACACATTTTAAAAAACTTATGAGTCAATTCTACCTTGTTAATTAGACTACGAGGCTGCTTTTCTACTCGCAGAAGTCCGCGGTGAAGAAGGGATCGTTGGCCGTTGTAGTGAGGGAAGACAACCTAACAGTGACAAAGAGAAACTGTAAAAAAATAGCGAGTAAAACATTTATGTCAGGACACCGGAGAGTCATTTCTTTTATAATTTTACAGTTTTATTTTAACATGCCTAATAAAATTACAGGGACGCTTTATTGCTAAATAGTATCCACCTATAAACATTTTTGAGTACAAATATACCTAAACGAAATTATCTAGTAAAACATTACAAATTCATTTACATCACGCTGTTGATTCCTGTAAGGCTATAAGGCTAGAGTAGAGTTACCCGATACTACATGTAACGAACTAAAACCTTAGCACCTATCCTACCCACCCTCGTAGAGGAGAACATTTTTCATTTTAATTGTTTTCTTCCTTTTTTAACAAAACTCCAAAGACAAATATTGAATTGAATTTGAGAATGATGTTTGAAACATCGGGTAACGTTTTTAAGTTTAATTTTCCCTGTTAAATGCTTCAACAAGCAACTGAATATCGGACCTCTTAATCACATTTCACTGCAAAATTTTCCTACATCTAGTTGTTTTCCCTCAACCCCATATACTTGTATTCGAATTCGTGATTTAATGGTGAAAATCAGAAAAAAATATATATTTAGATGTAGCATTTCACATGCGTCGAAGCTAACTCTAATGATTTGACTTATTAGAACTACCCACAGGCCAGTTAGCTCTTGTAATTCCAATAAAGATGGCTGAGTTAAAACGTTTTTACTTTAGAAAATTGCTGACACTAAGTATATTTAGGAAAATTATTAACCAGACGGAAAAATCATCGCATAGCAAGATAGCAACCGTTAAAATCTGGCGACAACTTTCGGTGCTAACAGTCAGCTGGTGCACCATATACCAAGTGAAAGCATGTCTCGAGTTACGTCACAAACAACACAACAATTATCCCTAGCCCTTATCAAGAGCCATATGACACTTGCTCTTACAAAATAACATAATAAACTTCCCACAAAAGAACGACACTGCTAGTACATATATTGACTTGGTATATCGAGCATCGCCCTAACATTCTAAAAGAACCTCTTACTATGAAAACACCTATGAAGTACACCTGTGAGCTTTAGCGAAAAAACATATCCTCACACGTTACAATAGAGAGGTTAAGAATCACGTGCACCGAATACAGAAAAATTCAGCTTCAGATTGATAATCTCCAAAATGGGAAAAAGGCAGATAAAAGCTGTCGAAACTATTTCGCAGTGAACGTGATTCTAAATCTCTCTAAAAACATTGTTATCTAAACTTTACAAATGAAAAGATCAGCGATGCTATGGTTGCACAATGAATCGCCCCTTTCGCAGCAAAAAAACTAAGACGAAATGGTTTAGTATTTCATTAATGTTTGTATAAAAGTAAACACCCTTTGTTGCAAAATATTTTACTCGTTTGCTGCGCTCACTCGTAAAATACTTTTCAACACTGAAAGAGAAATTTCGTATCTCCACACAACCATGCAATATCCACTATTCAATATTGCTTTCACTTGGTATTATTTCTTCTTTAGTATTTTACAAATCAAATTTGCCCTTTTTCTTAAATTTTGCCCCAAAGACCCGGTTGGGGTGAACGCTTGATAATGATGAGGGTTTTTCCAACCGGAAGAGGGATGGCGTTTATCATATTCAAACCGTTTTCCGATTTTTTTTTTATCAAGATGGCGGACGTAACCTTTATACCTCGTACACGCAGAAGACTTGAAAAGAAGAAATGATCAAATGGTACACAATTTTCCGACTTCTCGTTTCGAACACGAGAAATAAGGTACACCGAAATTTTGGAATATAATTTCCCGAAAAGTGCTGTACCATTTGATTTTTCGCCGATAATTCCCAAATTTTAGGCTAAACAGTGAGTACCATTGGTCTCAATTAAGCGCATCAGTGTTCAGGCAACGAAGAGGTGATAATGCTGAGACTGCATAGTGAAGACAGCCGCAAGGTAAGTAATCTGGTTTCAACTACAAAATTGTAATTTGTTTACCCATGCAAGAGTCCCAGGTCGAATAGGAAATTGGAAGTGTTGGTTTTTGAGGACAGCGAAAAACCGGAGTACTTCAGTGGGGAAAAACCTCCCGGAGCAAAGAAGAGAACCAACAACAAACTCAACCCACGTACGAGGGTCTCAGTGGGGTGGCAGCCTCGACGGTTGACGGTTATTTAGTGAAAATTTAGTTCAAGAGTTAAGGTAAATATTAACTTCTGTATAAATTAATACTTAATTGTGTTTTGGAGGTTGCCTTCGCCTTTCACATATAAAATATCCAAATATTTTAAGATATAGCAAAGTTGGAAGGTCTTGTAATGAAAAGAGAGGGTGTTTTTGACAACATGGCTCGTGGTTTTTCAAGCGAAGAGATTCTTCAGAAGCCAAAAGTCCGTGAAGATCAGCTGAAATAGTGAGATTTGGACTACCTTGAAACGTTTTGACGGTTGACGGTAAAAAATAACCTTTTTTGACGGCTGACGGTTAACGCCATTGAGACCCTCACGTACTGCGTCCACGCCGGGATTTGAACCTGGGTCACACTGGTGGGAGGCTTTTGCTCAGCCTTATTGCATCGTCGAATGAAACAGAGTTAACGTCCAGATAAGATTTACCATGAAACATCACGGAGTAACACTAAATGTTGTCCTTCAAGCAGATAATAGAGATTATAACAGTCCCTCAGCGAACGATTTGTAGTCAGTGTAGGTGGAAGATAATGGCCTGCTAATTACTGGTCGGTTAATCATGACGGTTTGGGCTAATAGGCAAGAACAACAAATGGGAAAGGGATAAAAAATGGAAAAGCTCAATAAGAACTTATTTGATTATTTACTTCGCTGACCTATGATGTAATCAGCTGCGATCGTACATGATGCCAATACCACGTTAATTATTTTTCATTCGGAATTTACAGCTATTACGTTGACACTCCACTGCAATGCAGCAAAACAAGCTAACGATCGAGTTCTCTTAGACTGGGCTATAAGTCCTGGAAAATAATAGGGAATACGCATTTTGAGCATGCGTTGGGCCTTTCGATAGTGTTGACCATATAGTTCAGTCAAAATCGTCATAATCCTCACAGTCGTCAGATTCATCAGAATCAAATAAATCTTCGGGCTTTAACAAGAACTGTTCTTCCAAAAACGGACCTCTGAAACCTCCATGTTGATCATCCTCAAGCCGAGAAGCTGGAATGCTAGATGTTGAAGGAATCTGCCCAACCGGAAGGAGACTTGTCTCTGCTGTACTTATTCTGCCTTTTCTTTGAGCTGTAAAAAAATCCTCGGGGAGAGCACACTTTAGATTGCAAAAATGTAATACACATACCCCGCTAGGGGATATAAAACAAACAGCCCGGTCCTCATCAGGTGACACAGCCATGCACAGGATCTTCTCCCGCCCTTTTGCAATTCTCGCAAATCCAATAGCTTTAGACTCAGAAATATCCCACAGGAAAACCATTCCATCAACAGCATAGGAAATGAGATAACGGTTCCTTTTCAAAAACTTGCAAAACTCAATTTTACCAATATGGCCATGGAGAACACGCTTAGAGGAGTGGATATTAGCAACCTGAAGACTGTGTACAAAGATTACGTTTCCGAGGCAACACACTAACAGCGCCGAGTCTTGAGAAACAGCGCAATGACTGAATTTCACTGGGTTGAAAGATCTCTCCACACAAATTGTCTCAAGTAAGTGGCGTGGATACAAGCCGAACTCCCAGATCTCAATCTCATACTCGCCGCCGCACAAGAAGAGGTTTCTGTTATCCGAAGAAAGACAAAAACTGTCGATGGAGAGCAACGATGGCGAAGAAAATGATTTTGACAAAACTTTCCCTTGAACATCCCACACATAGAAAAGATGACCTCTGAAGTTATCCCGGATACTAAAAAGAAGAAAGACACCGTCTGATGAGAATGTCAGGCACAAATCTGTGAAACTAAAGTCTGCTTCAAATACTATACACTGAGACTTCTCAAACTCCTCCACAAGGCATTGTTTTATTTGGGTGTGTTGCTGAAAAGCAAGTAATTTTCCGTCCGTGGAGAAAACACAATTCTGAATCTTGATCGCCTGCGAGCGAGATCCGACCGAGCTTGATTCGGAAAATGGTTCGAAAGAGAAGCCAAGATTCTGATCTACCAGTCGCCACGACGTAATCAGTGATTCCGAATTAATATACTTTACAGTATCACTTGAAGAGAATATCGCAGCAGTCGTCTCTCCTAGCTCTCCATCTTGTCCAGGTAAGTCGGGAAAAAACTTGCAAGGGTTAAGTAAACTTGTCAAAAAGATTACTTTTTCTTCCGTTCCGCTACGGAACAAATAACCAACTCGCCTCTCTCTTGCAAAATAACAGCAGTTACGTCCGGACACACTGGTGAAAATAGTACCTGTCTGGAGAGATAAGGCATGTAGTAAATCTTCATGAGACATATACACAACATAGAGATCATCATAAGTAAAGGTCAGGTACTTTACTTGGGTGATTCTGTATTCTTGCTTTTCGGAACTGTAATCGAAAGAATCCTGTTCTTGAAAACCTGTTCGCAGCAAATGAATTTCTCCCATCTCGTTGCTGTTAACCATCCACATTTTTCTGGGTGACAGACAATGAGAAATCTCGTTGCCGAAAAGATCAAGAAAACCTTTTGGAAAGTTAAGAGAAACATCACGCTTGAATGAATCACAGAAGAGTTCAAGGTCAAGCTGCAAAGTCCACTTCCAAATTAGTTGCCACAAGCCAGGACGTAGTCTATCCAATATCTTCCTTACGCCATCCTTCAGCGTCAGCGTAATTTCTCTCGGTTCCCTCGCCTCACTCCCATGAACGTGCCTCATAAGCTGCCTGATACTCGACAGCCTGTTTTCTACCGTTTCACTCAGTTCCCTCTCCTCCTTTCCATGCAACTCCTCCTTAAGCTTCCAGATCTCCGTCAGCCCCCACTCTACAATTTTATAAATTCCCCGATCCCCCTCTCCATGCGAGTCATTCTTCCAGATATCCTTTAGCCTCCTTTTTACTATTTTACCCAATGCCCTCTCCTCCTCCCCATGTGAGTCCTCCAATCCACGCTTCCAGACCTCCTTCAGCCTCTTCTCTACCATTTCAGTCAACTTATTCTCCTCCTCCAAATCTTCCTGCTTTAGCGTCTGCTCGTGCGTCTCCTTAAACAGCCACTCCCGCATCACTGTGCACTGTAAACTCCGCCCCAGCTCCTGAAATAGGAAAAAAAATTTAAAACTTCGTCTATTCTCCAGCATCCACTCCTCCAAACACTCACTCAACGACTCCATCTCCCTCTCACTCAACCGCACGTATGTCCTCTTAGACCAATCAACCCTTAGTCTGAAGAAAGTGTCAATAGCAGTAACCACGGCAATATTACACACTGACATCACTTGATCAACACCAGCACAACCTATTTCTTTCCCCCACTTGTCAAAAGCGCTGGTCACGTGACAAAAATAGGTAAATGGATTGAATTTAGTACATTGATTAAATACATCCTGCAGCAGGGGTCTTCCAGTCTCTAGGTTCCAAACCTGATATCGGAATATCCAACGGTAGAGTTTGATGACAAGTTGGCGCACAGGCGCCAGAGAAGATTCTTTGTTTGGATTTGTTAGTTCTTTTGAAAAAGTTAGTTCTTTTAACTGTTTTAACTGGTCACAAAAGTAACAAGAACGATAATTTGATCCGTGCATTGCAATTTCTTCACAAAACATTGGATGAAACCGAGTAGGAGTGCAGGAAAGATTTATACCCAGACGTCCGAGCAAGGAAATAGTTTCAATGCCCATGTTACTGAACTCGGCTACCATCTGTGGTAACTGAAGAAAAGAGCAAGTCCATTCTTTGTCTGGGCCCCCGTCAATCTCCTTTAGAGCCCAAAGAGAAAGAAGGTCTTCTATACACTTTTTCGTTTGACAGGTCTCTGGTAGATCTGAAAAATGATTCCTTTTCACGACTATGTGCTGCCCATTAGAAACAATCCGACCCCAGTCATGCTGACCAGGGTTTTCAGAGAACTGATGAAAGTCCTCGACACAACCTCGTTCAACAGAAAACCATTTGTCTAGTCGTCCAAAAAATACAAACTTGTCGTCTGGTGAAAACTCTAAACAGTTTATTCTTTGAATCACATCTCGGCTCAATTCAAAAGGTCCGCCCAATGCTTCTAGTGTGGAAGCATCAAAGAAAAAGAGGGAACGATCCTTTGCGCCAGCAAACGTTTTTTTGTCAGAAGAAGTGGCGAAGCAATTAGACTGAAAAAGAGTTTTCGTAGCGGAATTAATATTAGAAATACTCCACTCTAAACACGGTGCTGATACTTGTGGGATCGAAAAAATCCCACCGACATCATCTAAGGTGTTGCGGAAGCATGATCGCAAAAGGTGAGGGCATTCTACGAGGACATGAAAATCGCTTTCAAGAGCTACGGAGATTTCTTGAAGAACATTTTGTTGCTGTGTTTCCTTGGCGGGAAGACAGCTGGATGCAAGCTTAAAATCTTCAATAACATGGTAGATCTCACTTCTCCCACTATGAATCCTTTTCTCTAGGAACCGATAATTTGTTAACCAGTTAAAAACACTTGTCAGTGAATTTTGGTCAACATGACACAGAAAGCGAACAGCAATGTGCATGACAAATCTTTCCAAATCCTCATCTCTGAGCGGCAGTGTTACTCGTGTTTCTTCGACAACAGTTGAAAGAATTTCAATAAACACAATTCTGAGATATTCAACCGCGACCTTTTTATCAATTAACAACCTTCGTGGAGCTTTCTTCTTGTCTGTTAGCCACATTGGAATCAGATTATGAAGAAATTTCACTGTCCGATCAGAACTTCGCACAACAAATAGAGACACGGCATCGATAGCCTCCTGCTCATCAAGATTTGACTTTTCTCTGTTAAGAATATACGAAATAAACGATATAGGAAGGGGAGATGGAGCGGCTATGATACAGCCAAACAACTTCCTGTAAAGGTCTGCTCCTATCTTGTCAAACACACGCTGGAAATTCTCCTGAAAGAATTCGTCAATATCTCCGGGAAAGAGGTCAGTCTGCTGACTCACCCGGTGAGAATTCGATTCTTTTAGAACTTCTGCAATGTAGTAAGCATACAAAAACAATCCATTGCACTTCTTTGTGACTTGCTCAACAGAGTAAGAAATGTAGGAGAAATCTATTTCCTTTTTTAAAAAAAGTTTAATGTCTTGTTCGTGCTGCTTATAAAAACCTCGTTCTCCGCTAACACCTGCGCAAATCCGGATGCATGGTTTGTACTTCTCTAATCTGCTCTGTACCGAGTCTTCAGGACGACTGGTGATGAAGAACAACAACCACTGCGGAAGTCGAGGAAGAGCTTTCTTTATAACATAAAGAAAATCTTCCCTGGACTCGTACTCTGTTTCATCCAAAGCGTCAATGATGACTAATTTGCGCTGCTGGCAAGGGGTGCACTTACCTAACGGCTCTTCTAACAGTTTCGTAAAAAGTTCCTTAACTCCCAACTTAGAATCAGCTAACATCATTTTTACACCATCCTCCCCTCCCACTAAGGTAGAAATTTCACTATTGCAGTCACAGAGCTGACATGCAATAGTCCCGACAAGGTACCTGGGATTATTTCTAGTTCCATCGTTATGACGGCAAAAGTAAGCAGCACCTAAATGTCCTTTGTTTCTTGCCCGCTGTGTTAGAGCTCCCGCAATCACACTCTTTCCGATACCTGCGTCACCAAGGAGAACATACGCTCTGGAGTCGCCAGGATCACTGAACCATTTGTCAAAATCCTTAAACAGCCATTGTCTTGTATCTTCATCATGACGCGCGGCAAAAAATGTGATGTCTGCTTCACAGTAGGCAAACTCTGCAGAAAAACAACGACAAGTCATTTTCATATCTTTTAAACCATACGAAGAGAAGTTTATGATTGCTGTCAAAAGTCTCCTGCAATACCATAGTGTATCTCCCCCGTTTCAACGCAAAGCTCTAGTCTTTACAGTAATGCTGTACGACACGACACAATAGGTAGGGTTGGGAGAGTTCTTGTGATTATGTTAATCACTAAGCAGTATAACGTGGAATGATATCAATAATCAGGGGCACCTAACGACTGTTTTCTGTAAAGTATCTGTTCGGAGACGAAAATATCGCGTAGAATTTTCTATAGTTGAGGACGGCTAAAAAATTTCTAGATGACGTTCCATTCATGTACACTTTTCGAAGCGTATCTAGTAAATTCCCTACGATTTTCTTAAGTTTGATTTTTCACATTTCACTGCCCAGGTTAGGCTATTTTTGTAGAAAAAAGAAAACCTATAATTTTCGGATTCATAAATGTCATGGAGAGAGGACTTAGAAAAAGAGTTCACTTTCGTAATACGTTATATTGCATCTAAAATTTTCGGTAAAATAATACTGGAGCCTTTGTAATTTCTAAAACACTCAAGCTCCCCTTGGATGACCGAACAGTTACAAATTTTATAGCAACGTTCAGAATGTATTTTTAGAGATCTAAAAGTACTCTGAAGAGACTAAAAGGCCGTATTTTCAATATCTTTAAGAGGAAACCGTCGTTACCAAGAAATTGTAGCTATGCACAACGTCACCTTCAGTAGCTAGGTAATAACGACTGGCCAGGGCTTGCACGTTTAAATTCAAATGACCATTAGCGAGGAGAACAAACCCTGAGGCGTTTCATCTTTGGGTCTGTTCCAGCGAATTTCTCACATGGAGTGGAGTTGATATTTCAATAACGGTAAGGGATTAATTGCACTTTTCATTACCACGACTGATTTGAGATGCAGACTGAGACCTCTGTAGTCCAGCTTCCAATGGCATCACTCTTTGCCCCGCTTGAGAGTGGTCTAGGTTCAGACGTGTTACATTTTCTTTTACAACAGACTCTGTGCCTGCAACTAGTTGCTGTAGATCTGTCTTAGCTTCAGAGGTACCTAAAGGGAAAAGGAATGTCAACAAAAACTGTTGTATGGCTTCAGGTCAAGAAGTAAAGAAATAACTTTTCAATTAGGTTATCACACCTCCATAAAAGCATGATACATTAAATGAAATGCAACAGTTTACTGCAAAGCTAAGGATGACTTTACTATCAATAACACATTGAAAATCCAAAACTTGTACAAAATAAATGACCTCGTTCTTCACGAGTCTTTCAGGATCTCGTTTAATTCTTGGGCTTGTAGGTGTTAAGAATAACACTTTTTCAATATTTGTTTTGAGGCTCTCATACACAGTACTTCATTCCAACTTTTCTTTTAAACCAATTCAGTTATAAAAGCTACAGTGTACATGCAACAAAATTGAAACGCCATACCATGAACCATGCTGGTCATCTTGTCGAGAAGATCTCTGCTCTGCTTGGCCCAGTTATACTTCTTTCCATAAGAAGTGCGCAAGGTCTCAGCCTCATCAAGACGTCCCTGCCTGTCTTTATTCCAGACTTCTTTGATGGCTGCAGCCCACTCCTCAGGATCCTCTGAGTCTATCACAAACGATGAGCCAAATGGCACGTTGTATAGGGCTTCCCCAAACCCTGAGTTTTTGCTGACAAGCACAGGGAGACCAGCTGACAAGGCTTCTAGTCCTGTCAACCCAAAGCCCTCAGTTCTTGACGGCATAAGTACAAGGTCAACCTCTTGGAACAAGCATTTCAAATCCTCTCGGCTTTGCACAAACCCTCTTACCCTCAAGGATCTTTTGGGAACACCATGACACTCACTCAACTTCTTTGCAATTTCCTTGTACTTTCCATCTGGGGCCCCAGCAAACACGAGAAGAGTGTTGGGCAGTTTAGCAATAGCTTTTCCAGCGATATCGAATCCCTTTAATTCAAAGTCTTCATCATCACCACGGCCAAATATCAAGACGCTTCGATGTTTTCCCTCATTAGGACTTTGTTTTACACCCACAAACTCATCAAACACTCCTGGGGTAAAGTCAATGACATTTTTACCTTCTCCACGGAGATATGAACGGAAGGCTTC
>CALNXI010004512.1:5000-10806 GCA_942486025.1 Porites evermanni | reverse complement strand
GATGAGCCAAATGGCACGTTGTATAGGGCTTCCCCAAACCCTGAGTTTTTGCTGACAAGCACAGGGAGACCAGCTGACAAGGCTTCTAGTCCTGTCAACCCAAAGCCCTCAGTTCTTGACGGCATAAGTACAAGGTCAACCTCTTGGAACAAGCATTTCAAATCCTCTCGGCTTTGCACAAACCCTCTTACCCTCAAGGATCTTTTGGGAACACCATGACACTCACTCAACTTCTTTGCAATTTCCTTGTACTTTCCATCTGGGGCCCCAGCAAACACGAGAAGAGTGTTGGGCAGTTTAGCAATAGCTTTTCCAGCGATATCGAATCCCTTTAATTCAAAGTCTTCATCATCACCACGGCCAAATATCAAGACGCTTCGATGTTTTCCCTCATTAGGACTTTGTTTTACACCCACAAACTCATCAAACACTCCTGGGGTAAAGTCAATGACATTTTTACCTTCTCCACGGAGATATGAACGGAAGGCTTCACTCAGCTTGGGTCCAACTCCTACAACAAGATCTGCCATTTTACAGAGTTTCACTTCCGTCTTGTGCTTTTCTTCGCCCTTTGAAATTGGCTCGTCATACGTTTTAAACATTCCTAGTTCCTCTGGGTCTGTGTGGACCATTTGCACCCACTGACAGTTTTTAAATTTTCTTATAACTTGTGCCTGATGACCGAGTTTTATCCCATGGCCGACAACTATATCAATTTGCAAATCGTCTGGTGGAAAGCTTAGCCAGTCCAGTTCTTCAAACCCAGGATGCGGTATTGCTTCAAGAACCTTTACATTGTGACTGAGAGCTTGATTCCTTTCCCCTTCACAGCATCTTGGCAAAAAGAAAGTGATTTCTACCTCTGGGAATTGAGCCAATTGTATGGCAAGCTCTCTGTTCAAGGTAGAAAGTCCTCCTTTACTTGATCCCCATTCCGAGGCTAAAATGGTGACTTTTACTTTTCCGGGGATATCAGGTTGGTGAGGTTCCTGAAAGGGTCGTGAAGTGGAAGCCATGGCCCTACATTTAGTGAATTTCAGAGAGGATAGGCCAATTCCTAAAAACGAATGATACACATCGTTGTGATTATAATTGACACGATAACTTAATAAAGATACCACGACAGGGTTTGAAAAATTGGGCATTTACAAATTCTTTGGGCAAGGAGCTCTTACATTTTTTCTTACCTGGGGCCACTTTTTGCTTCCCTTAGTTGATGATTTTGTTAGGAACTGATTTTCTTGGACCCTTGCCCATGCATTGGGCAAGTAAGTTTAAAAGGTAATCGCCCAGCAACAAAATCTTCTTGTCCAGGACTATACTGGATGGGACTATTTTCAAGCCCAGCATGCAGCTCTTAGCAGAATTTAATTTCATTTGCTCCAGCTACTATGCAACTTCATACTTTTGAAGGGCTTAAACTAAATCAAAGAGGTTGTAATCACTGATCTCCTCTTCACCTTTTGGTAAGGTGTCATTAGCATACTACATGCGAGGAAGTAAATTTCACATAGTACATGGATATGGTCTAACTTTGTGTAATTCTCCTGCATGGCAGACAAACTCGACGTTATTACCTTAGGCACTGTATGTACACATTTTAATGCAAGTTGTGTAAATAAATGAGGTCCCGCAAGAGGGTTAAACTGTATTACTATTATTTCAAAATATTTCCCTGTTTCTGATTAGGTAAAAGCACACGCATAATCCACCATAACCAACTATACTGTTCAACAAATTTGGAAGGATTTTGTGATTAATCAACCGATGACATCAAAAGTGTAGCACAGTTGCAGGTTAATGCACCATTGACCGAGAAGACCTGGCGACTAGGTTGAGTTGTTTTGGTTGTGAAAAATAGAATGGCCAAACAATTGGCAGAACATTTTGCCCTTTCGCGATGAACTGTTGTCTAAAATCATAGCAAGAAGACAACTCAACAGACAACATCTGCTGTTTGGAGTGTATTTGGAGACCTGATCATGAACAGCCCTTTATCTTCTAAAAATGCACTAACGAGGTGACATCGATAAAGGTAAACATGTTTTAGCCTGTTTTTAAACTAGGAATTATCTGAATGAATAATAAAGCAATTAATGAACTCGGCTTTCGTAGGATATTTGTATGTGTAATCAAATGGTGACGAGTGAAATAAGGGAATAATTTCACGCATGTTTTGTCCAAATTGTAATAATTAAATAATTAAATTATTAGGATTTGGACAAAACGCAAGTGAAATTATTCCCTAATTTCGCGAGTATTGTCACTCTTACCATCTTAGGAACAGTAGCAGTTCTAGCCGCTTCCAGTATAGAACAAACTGAACTGCCCGTAACCGCCCGTGCGGATCCACGTCCTTTCTACCCTTTGTGACGTCATCAGTTTTAACGGTCAAGGACAACTTTGTCCGCTAACTTGTGCAGAGTGAAAATATCTTTCAAACCATACCAGAATGAGCACAATTCAGTCAAGGACACCGGAGAAAGAGGCAAAAAACCATGTAACATTGACCTGAAAATCTCCATGAAAATCTTGTTCCATTGCCCACCTACCTTTCCTTTCACCTAATCCTAAGATCCTAAAAGCTTTCCTAAAAACTATTCCCACCAAAATGAAGCCTACTAAATGCCCAGGAAAAGAAAAAAAAAAATGAGGCAAGAAAAGCGGAAAAAGAGGGGAGGAGAGAAAGCAAAAAGTAAAAGTCAAGACTGCTGTGTCACTTTTAAACCCAAAAACTATGTCGAAATTTTGCTTTCTGCGCATGCCCGAAGTTCGCAAGCTGATATTTTGCATCTGGATCAGAAGGCCATGAAGTGTACGACCTGTAAACCGGTTTGTGGTAAGTTTTAGCTCTTTATAGCACGACAGTGACCAGAAAACCACTCGACTAGCTTCAAAACGGCAAAATCTCCAGGAGCGAATGGGTTAACCTGTAGCAGGCTGCATTTTTGACATCATTTCCTTGTTAAAGTCAAAATTCTTCCAAATTTGGTCATCAGTAACTGGTTATGGCGAATTATGCGTGTGCTTTTAACCAATCAGAAGTGGGGAAATATTTTGAATGAATAATAAAAAGAATTATGCAGATCTGGGAGGGTGTTATCCACCTCGGCCGATAACACCCTCCATGATCTGCATAATTCTTCATATCCTACTCAGCCTCATTCATTAATAATTGCTAAATAACCAGATATTTAATACTGATGGGCACTGTATGATTTTTAGCAAAATTACAATAACCTAAAATGTTCTTTTAATGAACTGTTGAAAATCATTACTTAATACCAGAAACTCATAACCCCTTAATTAAGTTTCTGTGAATACCTATTTAATATTCATATCTCAGTCCTGCATATATAATACAGGCACTTACAGTTACAATTACTGCTCATAGATTCACTACCACCATCATCATCTTCATCATCGGTCATCATCAATAAGGCATAATAAGCTCCTGAAAATGAATAAAATATTACTTCCTTGATTATATTGTTAATATTGAAATAAACACCCAAAGTTCACACTACATCTTATAAATAATTATACATGTGCATTTGAAATTGGCTAGGAGAAAGAGAAGAGGTGGCATATTGTTACAGGTCAAATTAAAGAGAAGCATAAAATTTTTCAACCCCAGCTTCCTAATTATTCATGAATAAGGGCTAGGAAAAAAAGGAAATCGAGAATTCAACCTGGGTTAAAAATTTCAACCTGAGTAATTATTTTGCCCTGTATTTCCATCTACCCTAAAAACTGTCTCCTTTTGAGATATGTGGTTTACTAGAAATCAATGCCTGACATAATATTACAGGGAAAAGTTCCAACAGCAGAAAAAAAGTTTACATAACCTAGGATGGACTTACACTGGGATCAATCACATAATGAAGACTGCTTTGCCAAATAGCTACATCACAAAATACCACACCCTTTGTAAGCTAAGGTTGAAAGTAGTCTACTAAAGGCATAGACCTCTTTCTTAATGGAGGCGATAATTACATTTTGCGGGGTAACATGTGAGTTGTATTGTCACACAATTTGCACATGAAAGCTTTGGAATTTGCCGCTTTTGTGAGAGAATATGACTTAATCTAATTAACCCAAGGGTTTTAAAACTAGAACATGGTTTGTACATGAACTTGCAGATGTTGGACTCTTTTACAGTTTGACCGTGAAAGAATGCGATGAGTTGACGAGGTCATGTTGCTCAATAAGATTTTGAGAAATCACCTCCTTTTGAAAATATGCAATGAAATTGTGCAGTCATTCAATGTTACCCTTTATTATCTCATACACGACTTTATAGAATTTTGGGTGACATCTTTGGCACAACGACATGCACAACAGAGAGCAAAAATATTGTCAAACTCTTGGCAATAAGCCAAACCATTCACACCATGAACTGCGAGGACAATTATTTTCCAAAGGGAAAAATTAATTTATTGAAAGGTTTGTTTCACTCAGCAGTGTACCTTGTTTTGCCAAAAAAATTGTTTTCTATTGCCGATTTGTTCGCTGTGCATGACTGTACGTGGGTTGTATGTAACGAAGATTATAAATGCTGACTGTTGTGACATGGCACGCGGCTGGTTCAAGTTGTTTTGCTTGGCTTCTTTACATTCACACGTATTGTGTGCCTATTGTAAATTTGAATCAAAACAAGCGAACTCGATCACTCTATTTTGGCAATGTCTAATTAAAAATTATAATATCCATCTTATTATGCCTATTGATACATGTTGACAGTAAATGCAAATTCTCCTGTCAATTACATGTCTCCTAGTATATAGAGAGGTCAGAAGTGTTGACAATGGTGGCAACAATTCTGGATCACAACAATAAAGAGCCTTATAAGCAAGGACAACAGCGACAACAACAAGAATGGTAAGAAATGATAAGTTTACGTTGGCATAACAACAACTTTGCATGTACATCATGCTTTTTTTTCTTCAAACATGGAACTCCCTGATTTCATGTGCCCACTCTATGGAGTTGGTGAACACAACACAAAAAATTTATTTTCCTAAACTCAGATATGATGCTCTGAGATTCCCCCCGCTTAACAATTAAATGAAACTGAAGATCGATGAAGTTTGAAATGGTGCGAATTCACTTAGCTTTTTAAGTGATGTTTTTGGTTTGTTGTCATCCAAAATTTGACATAATGACTTCTCTCTAAAAATGTATTATTTGTAGGTGGAAGTTGGTGTAACATCTTTTTAAGTAAAACATCTTTTTGGAGACAATAGAGGAACAAAAGATACCAAAAAAATCATAGTTATGTGCAGGTCTTATAATAACGTGTTGTATATGTGACTATATTCAGTTACAGCATGTTCTCATATAACTTTCCTGCATTAAAATTTGAATGGTAAGTCTGAAGCAAAAATGACTACAAAATCTTGATAGTCAAAATACCGTATTTATTCGAATAAGCGCCCAACCTCAAATTAGCGCCCACCTCAAATCAGCGCCCATCCTAAAGGCAGAAAAAGTTAATAAGCGCCCACCCCCTCCTCCTCACAATCATACTTAAATAAGCGCTCACCCCACCCCACCCACTTGAGTGAATAAATTCTAACAAGAGACTTCCCCAAGGATGGAGTTTTCTTCAAAGTATTTTACAGAAACCTTGCTTTGTTACTTCTTCGCATTTTGTCACTAGCTTTTTGTTGTTTTGTTGCAAAATAAACATACTTGACTTGCTGAAAATGGTGAAATTTTAATAAGTGCCCAGCCTCGAATAAGCGCCCACCTCGAATAAGTGCCCACTCTCAAGGTCGAAAAATTTAATAAGCGCCCAGGGCGG
>CALNXI010004511.1:0-25259 GCA_942486025.1 Porites evermanni | reverse complement strand
AACGGGTCACATCCTCCCTTGAAACTGTAGTTCTGGTTCATATCTTATATTATAATGTACTGTTAGTTTCCTGTAAGTTTGATTTCACTGTTGCCGTGTTTTTTTTTTCATCAATAGAGAGATTGAGAGTGAAGTTTACGGCAAACGTCAGATTCAAGTAGAGAATTCCTTAAAAGAGGGGAGGTGCTTAAAGCAATCCAAAACAATTGTTGTAGACAAAAACAACGTGAAGCTGCTAATTTGGGGGCATAAGTATTGATATCAGTAAAGCACAAGTGACTTGCTTACATGGTACAAATTCACGTTTGCCTTTTGCCGTAATGCATGGTTCAATTTGACCTGTTACCATGCCTCCCCTAGCATTTCCAATTTTTTTCTTCCCTGGTGGTCTATTCCCCACCCCCGGACACACAGAAGGAGATAATTCCCCACCCCGAGCCCCTGCAAAACGAGACGTTTTCTGAACTAATATGAACGTTTTATAGAGTTATTGAGAGAAGAATAATACATGCAGTATGCAGTTTAAGCGCGAACAATACATTTGATAGATCAAATCTATGTTTATCTATCTATATATTATATTAAAAACCTTGTATCCGTTTCCATATACAGTCTATTGAAGTTGTCTTACTATTAAACTAGACAGAAGAAATATTTCTTTGTTTCTTTTACAACTGAAATAAAAAAAACATTTAAGTACGCACAATACGCTTTGATAGGTTATTCCTCTTCAACCACTCTACAACAAATTCCTGCGTTTTCCCTTGAAAATACATAGCCTTGAGCCGAGTTTCAAAGCTTCGTGCAAACTACGCGAGAAATAACACGTACTTCTCAAAATCAAAGAAAAGTAATTTTTGATTTCCCCCACCCCCTACCCCTGGACAGGACGGCCTCAAACAGTTCCCCACCCCCGGCCAGAAGGGGAGGACTTGTCCCGGGGTTTGCCCGGAGGAATGGTGACACGTTTAACTGAACCATGCACAACCGTGACTCTTAAAAACTATTTAGAATATCACATCGTCGTGGCCTTTGGCCGAGATCACAACACAAATCACACGCAGTAGTCGTGTTTCCTGGCTCATTTTGAATACCTTTTTTGTAGTAAATGACTGCAATTACGCCGCCATTATGCTACCGTAGTCCTTAGTAGCCTGTGGTACAGGGCAGCGGTTTCCACCCACTCTATTGTTCGTTATGTCTACTCTTCCATCCTTCCTCTGGTTTCCAAATCAAGGTTTGCGACACTCAGGAAGGACTGGACAATCACTCACCGCAAAATTACGCTGCCTCACACTCCAAACTACAGCTAGACTGCAAAACAGTCGGTTTTTTTCTCAAAATCGGTGAGGCGTAACGCAAGAGGTTTTATGCGCGCGAACCTCACACGCCCGTAGGGGCGTATTTTTAGCGCCTCTCTCTAGTCTCGTTCTCAGTTTTCAGCCTCGCTCCAGACGTTTTGTTTGACTGTTCGCGCGTACTTGAATACGCAAAAATACGGACTGTTTTGCAGTCTAGAGTACAGCCATTTAGACTGTTCACAGCCTTCTTTTAAGGCGCTTAAGCAATGACGACGGCGACCGCCACGAGAACGTCCACAAAGCAAAGCAACAACTCTGCACGTGTGGCACGTGCATCACCTTATTTGGTGCCTTTTTTGCCGTCCCTACACGACTACGAGGGGAAACTTCCTATTAAATTTCACATTTTAGATAGGTCGTAAACAGGAGACGATTAATTTTTCTTCTTCTGAAATGGATATATTCCTTAAGAATTATACTCCAGGCTCCAGCTGTTGAAAGGGCGGATAACGCTATCCTGTGGATAAATTTCAATCCAGCGGATAACGCAATTGTTCCTCCTCATACTTATCCGCTGGATAGTGAATTATCCGTTGGATAGTGAATTATCCGGTGGATAGTGAATTATCCGTTGGATAGCCCTATCTAACGTTTGAACAACCAGGGCCACAAGAAATCGCCAACATTTGAAAGAGGTAGAATTATAGCGATAGTTACCAGCGCGAATCCACTTTTTAGGTGACGCTTTCGTAGCTGTCGCCGTTGCCGTGGCCATCGTTGTTGCTAAGCTCCCTATTTTCTCGTTGTACGAGCGAGCTGGACGCGTATCTCCCTCACAGTTCGCGCTTCTGTCTGTTGTTAATTGCCGGGTTCATCCAGACTGCCATGAAAAGAAAGAAAGGCTGTGGACAGTCCATAGCATAGTCATGAACTATGCGACCCACGCGCGTAATTCAGTGCACAAAGGCTAATTTACGAAAGCCAAAAAATTATTATAGACAATCGCTTTATTATTCTAATACGACTGGGTAATTGCAGGAGCACTTTTGATCGAAGTACCCTGCCATACTGTCCGGCTTCAGTGTCTGGGTGTGTAACTTTTTGCCACATGTCAACAATTAAGATCTTGATTTAATTTTTGCGTTATGGAAAGCGTGAATTGCAAAAGTCGTTGCCGCTTGCCGTTTTGCGTTTCCAACACGGGGAATAACGTCAGCGACGTGCTTCCTGAAATTGAAGTAATATAATTATGAATTTAATGAACGGATTGTGAGACAAGAAATAAAACATGAATATCAATTTTGTATTGCTACGCTTTGTTAAACCCTTTCGCTTCAAGCGGGGCAAGGGACGCAAAGGCCCTTCCCTTGACCCCTTTTGCTGCGACTTCCGTTGAAAGTCCCACGAGGCGCCTGCATACGAGGAAGGACTCAAAGCCGGCAAACATTGTATGAACTCTTAAATACAACCTGGGCCACATTGGTGGGAGGCGAGGCTGCATGTTCTAAACGACCAATTACCCTGCGGTGGGGACAAAAATAGAATGGCAAATGCCCCATCCCCGGGGATCTTCCCCAATCAACTTTATAAGACAAAACTGCAGAGGTAAGGTGGATTTCCATTGTCGCGTAATTTTAACGTCCGTACGTACGCAAATTTTACGCCCGTAATTAAAACAGGGGCAATTTATGAAGTGTCGCGCGTAAACGTAAAAATTGGGCGAGTTTCGTCTTTTACGTTTGCGCGCAACCTTTCATACATTGCCTCATTTGTTTTTTCCTTACGTAATTTTTACGCGCCTACGCATATGGAAATTACGCGACTGTGGATATTCACCCTAAAGGTGGATTTCGACTGTCGCGGAATTTTTAAGGTACGCGAGGTTCAACTGTTACCTTTACGCACGGCCTTTCATGAACTGCCCTTTTTTAAATTAATTTACGCACGTAAAAATTACGTGACAGTGGAAACTCACCTTTACGCGCGATTACTGACCGCTCGATTGAAAGGCTTTCATAAATATATACAAGGGAGAAGACTTGCTATGTGGGCTATGTAAGAAATGACTTTATGCGTGATCCCTGATCATGAGGAAACAAGCTAACTTTGTTCCCCTCGAATGATTTTCTGAGATGGAGATTTGAAGATTCTTGATTACAAGTAAATCACCGTTTATTTAACGTAGGGTGAAACGTGATAATACATAAGCAAGCACTAATGGCTAACGCTTGTACCAGCAACATTAAACCCTTACATTAGCAAGTGCCATAATGACATTGTTTTGTTCCAAAAGACCTTGACAAGCAGCTTTGTATCCACACTGACAGCATCTCTTTATAAATATTCAGCTGGACTACTCAATGCGAGTCACACGTTTTGTATGCCAAAGCATAATTTTCATGCGCTTATTTATCCTCAGACAATTTACTTCACGGCAAAATAAGCTGCAGAGAAGGAGAAAAATGTTCTCTCTCCCTACCGCGTCTCACCTTGCTCGAGTGAGGTGATTTTTACCCGGCCGGGCTCACGTGTTTCCATAATAAGGAAAAATAAGGGACTACTCCTATTCATCTTTTTTCTTCTTAATTACTACGTTTGGGAGAATGCTATAACGATCCCTGAAAAACTAATCTACTATCTACTTAATCAAAAATTCGGGATCTTTTTCCAGTAAGACAGCCTTAACTCCCTCAAAGTGAGCGTTAGCATAGTAATTTAATTCATCCTTGGTTTGCTTGTGAGTCAACTTGCTGACATCATCTGGTAACTTGCGAAGTTTCTTTCCAGTTTGCATTGCAATCATCTGCGAAATAAAAGTATACAAAGATGACATTTATGTTTTTCGGGAGATGAATTTTTGGATGGGCATGTCTTTTGTGTGATAAGTTATAATCACTGCCTTTTCAAAGAGAAAAAATGCTTTTTAACTTACGGCATGGAGTGGCAGGCTTTGTAACGGGGGAATATAAGAGTGCGAGAATGGGATGAGTGCGAAAGAAAGGTGGAAGGGAATCTTTCTTCCTTCCTTCTCCCTTCTTCGCGTGCCGCCCTCCGCCTAAATCTCTTCCCCCTCCTCCCCGCCTTTCTCCTCATTAAACACCACCACGCTGTAAGCAAACGTATGTTAACTTGGCATTACCTGCAGCATACAAGCTCTCTCCATGAAGTACGCGTTGTCAAATGTAACAGCCACAGTGGAACCAGTAAACAGTACTCCATGGTTGGCCATAAACAGGACAGATTTGTCTCCAATCAGCTTCGCCAAACGGTCACCCTCTGAACAGTCTTTTGCTGCTCCTTCAAAGTTTGAATCATAGGCAAAGTCATTATAGAAACGGCAGTGAGTCTGATGGTACATGTCAAAAACTTCTTCTTCCAACATTCCTGAAAACCAATTGAAACAAGGATCGTTGTTTCAAACAATCTTATCACTGTTCACCGTTGCCCTGAACTTCACACAGTTCTCAAATGGAGCGCTTGCTTAAAGGTTACCCTGTTATTTCTTTGCAAGCAAAAAACAAGTTCACATAGTATTGCCTGTTTAGCCTGAACTGAGCAACCGATTAACATGTAGAGTCAGATCCAAGTGGGTGGGTCCCGACCTCCTCTCCTCTCTTTTTGACAAAATATGCACAAAAAAATTATCTACTTAATGTAACTGTACACGACAAAAAAGCCTCTTACGTAGAACTCCTTTGGACTCTCCATGGATGACGACAAGATAGGATGTAAATCACTAGCTTTAAATAGTTCTTACAGTGAGAAAAAGCTGAAACCCTCTCCTAAACAAGATGCTCTTAACTCGGGCTACAATGGAAGGAGTTTAGGGATCAAACAAAACCAAAATAGTGGATGATTTTGGCTTGATTAAATAGTTATGTTATATATCACAGTCATAATACTAACAGTTAGTAAAGAAATGTAAACAGTGAGAGAAGAATAAGGGGGAAAACTTAGGACTAAAACTCTAGACCTTTTGCTCAAAGAACCAGTCAGTGTTGCCGCTTCACTAGGAACCCAGTCAGTCGAAAATTATCTGTTAAAATGAAAAATGCCCTATATGTTCTCACAATGGATAACAAAACCTACTTTCTAAAAGAGAATAAAAAACTTGTAAAGTGAGTCCTAGAAGATTTTTTTTGAAGTAATGATTACAACACGATAGAATGCAATTCAAGCTGCCAAAACATTATGGCCAACTCTTGTGTCCTCTCATACTTCAGTTTGTTTATCCCATTTCTATGACAACTCGTCCAACAATCCATCCATCTAGGATACATTTGCACATTTTATGACTTGGAAACCCTGACTTGTTATATACTGTCATCAGCTATTTTCTGTATTTCTCTCAAAAGACATAAGAGTTTCTACCTAAAGCTGTGGTGTATGGAGCATGAAGATGAAAAACGCACACAGCATCTTTTCGTGCATCATGAACACCCTTGTGTATAGCAGTGGCCTCTATTTGAACTTCACCTTGGCCTTCCACCAGCTCACCTCTGTCATTTACGCCAATCAAAGAGGATGGGGTGGCCTGTGCAAATAGAAAAGCATGGAAATTTTATAGTAGCCTGTGTAGCCAGCGGTATGGTTAACATGAGCAAAGTTTTGGCAGAGGAGCTGCAAAGTTGTGTGGATAATGGGGAGGAGATACTTTGAAATCACTTCTCGCACCTTTTGCCAAGAGAATGCTACGCTGCTAAAACCCCCCACACAGGTAACATAGTTGGTGCTCCCTGATGAAATTTGTTTTTGATATCTTCTTCATAATCTAAAGGAGATTTGCGTATTGGAAAAGGCAGTAATGACTTTAGCACAAAATTAAGCTTAAACAGTAATATCCTCATAACCTAGCCTCCCTAACAATAAATGGAAGAGTGGGTCACTGCAGAGGTGGAACAGGAGGTCATTATACATGGCCGTTAACAAAACGCGCATTGGATTGCTTGGATCAGATCATATTGTAGATCAGATGGGACTGGCATTTCTACTTTTGGGGCAGAAGAATTATTTCAAGAAACGACTTGCCCCCCAACAGAGTCAGACCTATGACTAGTCCAGATGTGTCTAGCCTGCGAGCAAGCTCTCCTATTGGGGCGAGTGAAGTGAGTGTCGCGAGAACGCGCGAGCGAGCGGCGAAGCCGCGAGGGGCCGGCGAAAGGAGAGCTTGCAACCATCCCTTACAAATTTTCATTTGTACTTCGCCCAGACGAAGGGAAATACCATTGGCTGGAAAATGACGTTCCGGAAATCAAAGTTGATTGATAACAGGCTAAGCTGGCACCCGCTTCGTCTGTGTGTCAAATTTGGTTCTCAGGGGGATCAGATTGGTACCGAGAACTTGTTTCAGCCCCCAAAGCAGATTCACCCTCTGAACAGTCTTTTGCTGCTCCTTCAAAGTTTGAATCATAGGCAAAGTCATTATAGAAACGGCAGTGAGTCTGATGGTACATGTCAAAAACTTCTTCCTCCAACATTCCTGAAAACCAATTGAAACAAGGATCGTTGTTTCAAACAATCTTATCACTGCTCACTGTTTCCCTGAACGTCAAACGATTCTCAAATGGAGCGCTTGCTTGAAGGCTACCCTGTTATTTCTTTGCAAGCAAAAGACAAGTTCACAAAGTATTGCCTGTTTAGCCTGCACTGAGCAACCGATTAACATGTAGAGTGAGATCCAAGTGGGTGGGTCCCGACCTCCTCTCCTCTCTTTTTTGACAAAATCTGCACAAAAGGGTTATCAACTTAATGTAACTTTACACGACAAAAAAGCCTCTTGCGTAGAACTTCTTTGGACTCTCCATGGATGACGACAAGATAGGATGTAAATCACTAGCTTTAAATAGTTCTTACAGGGAGAAAAAGCTGGAACCCTCTCCTAAACAAGATGCTCTTAACTCGGGCTACAATACAAGGGGTTTAGGGATCAAACAAAACCAAAATAGTGGATGATTTTGGTTTGATTAAATAGTTATATTATATATCATAGTCACTATACTAACAGTTAGTAAAACTGAAAAGAAATGTAAACAGTAAGAGAAGAATAAGGGGGGAAATTAAGACTAAAACTCTAGACCTTTTGCACGAGGAACCAGAGTGTTGCCGCTTCACTAGGAACCCAATCAGTCAAAAATTATCTGTTATTAAAATGAAAAATGCCCTATATGTTCTCACAATGGATAAGAAAACCTACTTTCTAAAAGAGAATAAAAAACTTGTAAAGTGAGTCCTTGAAGATTTTTTTTGAAGTAATGATTACAACATGATAGAATGCAATTCAAGCTGCCAAAACATTATGGCCAACTCTTGTGTCCCCTCATACTTCAGTTTGTTTATCTCATTTCTATGACAACTCGTCCAACAACCCATCTAGGATAAAATTTGCACATTTTGTGACTTGGAAACCCAATAATTTTTTTTATAACAATAAACAAAAAGATAAATGTCAACTTGTCCGAGGCACAAATAAAATCTCCAGGATCTGTTCTGACTTGTTATATTGTCATCAGCTATTTTCTGTATTTCTCTCAAAAGACATAAGAGTTTATACCTAAAGCTGTGGTGTACGGAGCATGAAGATGAAAAACGCACACAGCATCTTTTCTTGCATCATGAACACCCTTGTGTATAGCAGTGGCCTCTATTTGAACTTCACCTTGGCCTTCCACCAGCTCACCTCTGTCATTTACGCCAATCAAAGAGGATGGGGTGGCCTGCGCAAATAGAAAAGCATGGAAATTTTCTAGTAGCCTGTGTAGCCTGCGGGATGGTTTACAAGAGCAAAATTTTGGCAGAGGAGCTGCAAAGTGGTGTGGATAATGGGGAGGAGATACTTTGAAATCGCTTCTGCACCTTTTGCCGATAGAATGCTACGCTGCTGAAACCCCCCACACAGGTAACAGTTGGTGCTCCCTGATGAAATTTGCTTTTAAATATCCTCTTCATATCTTTAAAGGAGATTTGTGTATTGGTAAAGGCATTAGGTAATGACTTTAGCACAAAATTGAGCTCAAATAGTAATATCCTCATAACCTAGCCTCCCCAACAATAAATGGAAGAGCGGGTCACTGCAGAGGTGGAAAAGGAGGTCATTATACATGGCCGTTAACAAAATGCGAATCGGATCGCTTGGATCAGATTGTATTGCAGATCAGATGGGACTGGCATTTCTACTTCTGGCGGAGAAGAATTATTTTCAAGAAATGACACAGCTCAGAAGAAAAAAATCCAAGTTCCCCCCAACAGAGTCGAACCTATGACTAGTAGAACATAGGTTCGACTCCTGTTGGTGAGACTCAGATTTCTTCTTCCGAGCTGCCTGTGACACAAATTTAACAACATTGTTTCTCATGATGATCCTTTCTCACCCTTCACTATTTTCACATAAACCATAATACACCTTGTTTACCCCCCAAAATTTTGCATAACTATTGTTTCAAATTTCTCCTGGCTATTACAGTCTCCCCAAGAGAAATTGAAAACAATGGTTATTCAAAATTGTGGAGGTATTGTGGTATATTGGCACTATTCACGGCTCTAAAATCATCACAAATAATTATTATTATTTTAAACTAAACTGCTATGCGTAAGGGGAATTTTACGTTGCATAACTTCATAAGATTACAAATACCAAAAACATGTATGGTCATGTGACATCACCTGTATCAAAGATGGCAGAGAGAGAAGTATCTTGAAGCAGTAATTTTGTGTTATTTCGTTCCATCTCTTCTCTCTTGCGAAGTGGAATTGAATGTTTCCTTTTCAGAGGAGATCAAGAAACCGTGGGGAATATAAGTGAGAAAGGTACGATAGCAACGACTTGTTGTCATAAGCAATTCAATACTAGTCTGATCCAATCCAGAATCTTATGCGATCCAGATTTTGTTGATGGCTGGTCATTAATTCGAATAATGACCTGTTAGTTCGAAAACAACGGAAAGGTGCTAAAAATAGGATTATGCCCTCATTCCTCAGCCTTCTTAAGAATAATTAATTAATTATTAATTCATTTAATTTATTAATTAAAAATAATTACCATGGAGCTCAGGCATCATTATATTAAAGCAGCCTTAACTCTTTGTAGTGTTAGCATTTTTATTGTTTTCGCCACCTTTGTTATTGTTGTCGCTGTCGTTCCATAACACTGCATAAACTCCCTTATGTCTGCAGTCTTCAAGTGTCTCATACTATCAAAGCACTTGTAACACAAACTAGCATTTCACAAAGATGAACAAGATTGCTACAGACCTGACTCCAGTGAAGCCCATGGGGTATCATGAGCATGACATCGCCGTCTCCATTCAAGGCTGGCGCAATCATCGTTAAATGAGTGCAAACACCTTCTCCCATGCCGTAAAAATCGAGGCCTCGAAATGCTGTAGCCAAATCTTGCCTGCATTTCCAATTGGTCCTTGCAGCTGTTTCAGCCGGACTTAAGTTGCTTTCCGAGCTCTTCGGTCTCTTAAACAGTACAACTGGTGAATGCCTCAGAAGTTGGCGAGTGGAATAGTTCAGCACTTGGCGTGGAAAGCACTTCAGCGTTCGACAGACAAAGGAAGTCATACTTAAACTTAACTAACAAATAAAATAGTCCAATCCTAATTCACTATGGAGCAACTACAAAAAGCAAGGACTTTCTACATGAAGTCAAACAAATACAAAGCACCTCCGCTAATCTTAAACTTCAGCAGTGAACTCAATTACACCTGATTTACATAAGTTACTGCATGTTGTACCACCGCGCATCATTGCGTGAATGCACCGTGAGCTGTGACGTCGTCACGAAATCTGTTTCGCCTCGCTTTCGATCCTGGGGCGGGGGTACTTCCCTATAAAACTGCCGGAGTGCTCTTCGCTACTCTTAATTTAAAACTTGTAGGATATGGGTCAGACTGCAGCACTGCAGCCGCAAAGGGCATGATCGTAACTGTTCTTTTGCCGTATTGCTAGCTTTGCAATTGTGCTGGCTTTATTATCCCTGTTGATGTTATTCGAGGACTTCTCACGTCATTAGTACCTTTTATCATGTGGGTCTCGATAAAAGTTTACCTCGTTCTAGTGCGACTATGTGTAAAGAGCGCTAACAAAAGGTCGAGGCCTGGGCATACACAGCCTGCAAAAAGAGGCGTCGCTCCTCGAGCGGCGAGGAGCGTAGCCTGTGCCAGGCTCTCAGATAGTATAGTGCGGACGTATTAAAACGAGCAAAGTGAAAATAAGACGCGCGCGACTTATTTCTTTTTACTGAACGACTTTTCACCACTATCTCGGAGCCTGGAACAGGCTACGAGGAGCGAGACGGCAGTTTTCACAGGCTATGTCAATCCATGCTGTGTGCTGCATGTTCACCGCCTGCAGTAGGCCGTGCTACTTTACTCGGATCCTTACTATACGTTATTGACTTCGTTGAATGTTATCAGTTAATATGTACAAAAAAATATAAAATACATCAGATAAAGAAAACAAAGTAAAATAAAATAAAATAGGTCAATATTGCAACTGAAGCAAGAGACAGGACAATGTCCCAGTTGATATCTTGCCCCGAGAACCAAATGGAATAATAATAATAATAATAATAATAATAATAATAATAATAATATATTTTTTTTAATATTAATTCGCTTAAAAAAAAAGAAAAAACTATTCTGTCGATTTAAAAAGCACTTAATTTAGCTTACAAAAAAAAGTTAATTAAAACTAAGAAAAATTTTTTCGAATTAAAAAAACATTTCATTTCAATAAAAAAAAAACTGTCAACCTCTAAAATTCAAAAGTTTCTTTTAACTGCTAAAAAACAAAAAAAATAGTAATAATAATAATGAAATAAAAAGATATATATGAAGTAAGGAAACACATCAATAGTCCGATAATAATAATAATAATAATAATAATAATAATAATAATAAAGAAAACATAAATAACAGAACCCCACAAAGCTTAACCATCCTTTGCCCTCCTCCCATAAATGGGCAAACCGACGTTCCACCATTCCTTATATAAATTTCTTCACTGCACATTAGCCACTCATCCACTCATAAATTAAGGGGAAAAATGTTTGCCCAGGGACGGAATGTGGACAGGTACGGTCCCTCCTATGGCTGTTGCATGGCTGCATTTACCGTATTTATTCGATTTACCGCCCTGGGCGCTTATTAAATTTTTGGACCTTGAGAGTGGGCGCTAATTCGAAGGTGGGCGCTTATTCGAAGCTGGGCGCTCATTAAATTTTCAACATTTTCAGCAAGTGTAGTATGTTTATTTTGCAACAAAACGATAAAGAGTTACAACCAAACGCGAAGATGTAACAAAGCAAGGTTCCTGTAAAATACTTTGAAGAAAACTCCATCTTCGGGGAAGTCTCTTAGTCGTACTTATTCAATTTTTGGGGGGTGGGGTGGGGGTAGTCGCTTATTTGAGTTTGAGTGGGAGGGGGGTGGGGTGGGCGCTTATTAACTTTTTCTGCCTTTAGGATGGGCGCTTATTCGAGGTGGGCACTAATTCGAGGTTGGGCACTTATTCGAATAAATACGGTACACGTCGCCAAAGTGGAGGTGGGTAGGAAAACATTTGGTTATTTATTTCAGAGCGCAAAACGTAGCTAAAAGAGGGCCGTAAATCCGAAACCATGACTACAAAGAAGGTTAACGTTCGGTACACAAGGACCAGTCACAGGCTCAGTGTCAAAAGAATAAGATGATGAAAAAATGCTTATCGAAAGCCCCGGGGGGAACTTCCCTACAAAAGTGACGGGAGTGCTCGTCGGAAATTTTTGAGAACAACCCTAATTAAAACACCAGAATCTTCTTTTATGGGCGTGTCCCAAATTAATTTCCACCCCTAAAAGGTACCAATTCAATAACAACAAATTATATAACTGGCACTGCAAATTTTAATAGTAATAAAGATAACTTTCGACCACTTTCTTCTCAAGGACGTTTTGAAAGTATTGTCATAAATCTTCATCCTAATAAGCGTTTTAACTCTGGCAGCAGTCATGTTAGGTTTTAGTACCCTAAGCAGTAGCAATCCAGCAATTCGCTAAAGCAAAATTTGAGATGATACTTTGTGAAAATTTCAACTCGTGTAATTAAGGCAGATGATTTCCCTCAAGAAGTTTGGCTCGACCATAAAATCTGAACCCATTAAAGTACAACCGTTGGAGCGTACTGTCCATAAGAAGCGACTTTTTGAAAAGTCTTGCTATAATTTGCTAACTATTAAAAATATAACTTAAAACCATTTCAATGATTTAGAAAAGTAAAGGCAACCAAATTTTCTTTAGCAATTTCTTAAAATACGAAACTGATTTATTTTTCAGTGTTGCTATGAGTTTCAATTATATTACCGATCACCGAATTTTGTTGCTCAACAATGCACTGATGAGAATGTCTGGAGTGGCGCACGCAATTTGCTTTGCACATATCACATGGAAAGAGACTGCTGTTTTATAATAGGTGGAACTGGTAATCAATACACTAGATGGGAATAATGATCCCCAAGGAAAGCAACCGTTAAGTAATTCTCAAAATAACATGCAAGAGCTAATGCACCCAAAAGACTGAAATGTGTCTCAGAATGGGCTGCAGGGTTAGCTTCCCAATCTCTAAACGGTGGCCAATTTTTTAGTTTTTCAAGTCCTTTGACAAGCCAATTTATTGTGTCTCAGTCCCCACACAACCTAGATGTTGCTCACCTCCGAGGCAACACTACAGTCCTATTATCCATTTGAAATAGCTCTGTCCTGATAGCGCTATTTTGGCCTAACTTATATTTAAGTGACTCATTTAGAGGCTTAATCAGTCTTTGGTTCCAAAAGGCTAAATATTGGCTGAAATAGACCTCAGTAGAGTATATGTTTGATTAATAGACGCTCTAATAGCAAAAATTTTGAGACGCGGCCATGTTATAAAAAATACCCCCCTCCCGTCCAAGAAGTGATTCAATGGTGTCCATCTCAGCCACCTGGCCCTCTCTAAGCACTAAGATTGTATCACAGTCTTTGATCGTGTTCAGTCTATGAGCTATGGTAATGATGGTGGAATCTTTTAGCTTCTCGTACACTGCACCCCAGATGATCCTTTCCGTGTTGGGGTCCACGTGAGCAGTCGGTTCATCCAAGATGACGATCTTACTTTGTTGCAGTAACGTGCGAGCCAAGCAGACTAGTTGTCGTTCACCAACACTCAGGTTTTCGCCTCTTCCTAAAAGCTCGTAGTCAAGTTGGCCCTGCAGATTTTTTACCAAATTATGAAGTTTCACTTCTTCCAGAACATTCCATAGCTCATCATCTCTGTGTTGCTCCAAAGGATCGAGGTTCCTTCTGAGTGACCCACTAAAGAGGACAGGCGATTGGCCGAGAACAGAAATGCATCTTCTCGATTCCCGCAGTTGGATGCTATTTACAGGGACACCATCTATACATATCTCCCCGTCAGCTTCCGGCATGCGCAAAAGAGCCGCTATAATGGATGATTTTCCATCTCCTGTTCGCCCAACAATTCCCAGCTTCCTTCTCCCTTGAGCTGTAAAGGTTAGATTCTTCAGCACTTGTGGTCCACCTGGATAATACCTCAGGAAAACATTTCTGAATGTTACTTGACCACTATAAGGCCAAGTTGCTGGTGGGAGTGTTTTTATTTTGTATCCTGGTTCTGAGTCGATGCTGGAGTAGGCCATGACTCGTTCGACTGATGTCATGAGATTCTCAACCTCTGAAAATTGTCGCACGGCATATTGGGACATGTTAGATGTTTCAATAACGTAGACAAGGACGAGGCCAGCTATTGCTGCAACAGAAGGTAAATATTATTTAAGTTATTCACTTGTAAAATCGAAAAAGCGCCGCATCCTCAGAGCGAAAAATGTCGTCCTTATTGATTTTTGATATAGTTACTGCTGAAATGCTAATTTAGAGATGCGGTTATTGCTCTTACTTAGATTTGGAAAGGGGCAAAGGTTGTAAAATCACCCGTCGTATAGGACCATACCTGGATTTTGGAAGAGAAAAACTACCATCAAAGCCACTGAAGTTATTAAAACTGAACATAGGGCATCAGCTCTTACGCCAAGCCACCGACTGCTAGCTAATACCATGGAAAACACTCGGTTGTGTACATCTTGATGTCTGAGAAAAAGGAAAAAAAATTGTAGAAAGTTTAACATAGCTGTGATCCCTTTCGTCGAATATATTCTCTGCGACAAACAGGAAAAAAAGAATGGTAATTGCTTTGTTCATACTGTAAGTGGACTCATCTTTTTCATCTAGTCTACACGTACCACTCAAATAAGTATTCCAAATAGATAGAAACTGGGATTTAAAAGGACTGAGATCCCCAAGCATGCCCGACTACGTGACTCTGGATGACTGAGAGACAAATCCAGCTAGTGCTCAGAGAGGGTCTCGAACCAGGGACAGCCTGGTTGCGAGTTCGATGCGTTGACCACTCGCTGCGTTACCTTCCGTCTTGACACCGACGGGTGCATACATGAGTGATTGAACAAAAGAAAGATTTACTGAATGTCAAACAAAGTAAAGAATCAGACACTAGAAGGGGTGACGTCCCGAAAACGAAAGGTCAGTTCGGAAAAGAAGAGGCAGCCAAGTTTTTAAAATTGACCTCAGTTGTTTGAATATCAAACGAGACACTCTTTCTTAGTGTTTCATTTACACTGTAACTTCTCAAATGACCAGCCAATCATGTTTCAAGAAATTTAAAGCAAAGATTGTCAACAAATTAGATTGCCATTTCCAAATTTCCTTTAAAGTGGATTTCTTTTAACTTGTTAGACTGAATTGTGGCTACAAGAGCAGTACTCCCAACCATTGCTATTACACTTACTGATAAAGGTGCTCGATGAAGTACTTTTCTCTTTTTCGAGTTCGTATTGTGTCCAAGCCAGCTATGGTCTCTGAAAAGTGTGAGAAGACAGGACTGCGGCAGATTGACTCTAGTCTCTTTAGATCCCGTGAAGTCTTCAAGTAGTACCATGCCAGAAATACAAAAGTCATAAATATGGGAACTGTAACTAAAAAGACCCAGAAACTTGTAAACGATGGCAAGAGAGCTGCGGTGAACACAAACAAGAGCGACTGAGAAGCCAACAGAAACATTTTGGGCAAAAGCTCGTCAATTGCTCCGATGTCTTTGGAGAATCTGTTTAAAATTCGTCCTGCAGGATTTGTGTCGAAAAACAACACCGGAGCTTGAAGAACGTTGGTTACCATTTTATTGTGGAGCTTTTCAGCGGACCTGAGGGAAATGTAGAAGAAAGTACAAGCACGGATGATGGCAAATATAAACGCAGCGGAGGTGAACCCAGCATAAATACGTAAGGGGGTTGAGGTCATATCTTGTTTGTTCTGCGCCATCTTTGACAAATGCGAAAGCCAGACATTTGGAGACACCATAACAGCTACGGGAGAAGAAAGAGTAATCCATGTTTAGTCTTTATATCTTGGCATTGTCCGCAAGCATTTAAGTGGGATACAAATTAGTGAGTGATTCAATGACTTCTCGAAGTAATTTTGGCACTGATTTACTTTGCATTCGGCCTTAACCAACAGGACGTGAACCCTAAAGCAATTCGCGGCGGTCTGATCACGTACGTTTCACTGCGTTTGACCCCGACTAAAGCATTTCGCTTGCCTCGGTTCAGTCGCTCACGATCACTTTTGAGGGAAATTTGATATAATCTGACCTAGTTCCCATCATACCCCTCTCGCGCTTCTGGTTTGTTTCTAATCTCGTACCCAGATCTCCCACGGCCAAGGTAAAACAGAGTGAGATCTGGTTACAAGATTAGTTTGTTTCAGCACTCCCTTCTTCCTTGTTCCGTGCTTCCCACTTAGCCTTGGGAAAACCTGTGGAGGAGGCAGCGCTTTTGCTACGAATTCTGATAGTTTGATTGGATTGCCTTTGTCTTTTGAGATTAGCTCTAATAATTGTTCTGCAGAATTTTGGTCGTGCTTTGCTCAGGTAGAAGTCACTATTCAAGATCAGTTATACTAACCTTGGACAACTAGGAAAAGAATAACCACAGCAAAAATCGCAAGTGGGTGCATTCCAGCTCTAAAATAATCCCAGTACAATGCTGCTGAAATATTCCCTGCGGCCATTTCTTCTTCTGAGATCTCTAAATGATTGTCAAGGCTACCACTGGTTGAAGTGGGCGTCACGTGCGTTTTTTTACCTTCAATTTTTAATTCGGCAATAGCCCTTTCTTCGTTTATTGTTGCGTTGACCCCTATGATAGATTCCAGGACGCAACCGCGATTTTCTAATTCACGATAGGTGCCAGTTTCTGTTACGGAGCCGTCATGAAGAACCACAATCTGGGTTGCGGCCTTCATGCTTCTTTCTGCATAGGTCGATAAAATAGTGATCTTCTCTTTAAGAAGCCTGCACACGCACTCATTGAATATGTGCTCACTGACTTTGGCATCTACAGCACTTAGAGGATCATCCAGTAGATACACATCTGCATCAACGTAAACTGCGCGTGCCAAGCTAATGCGTGCCCGCTGCCCTCCACTCAAGGCGACCCCATGCTCACCAACAAACGAAAGATCACCATTTGGAAGCCTGCTTATATCCTCCCTAAGTGCGCATGCTTCGATCACTTCATTGTATCTCTTTTCATCGTATAGTTCACCAAATAAAACGTTTTCTCGAAGACTTCCCGGGAAAACCCAGGCAGTTTGGGGAACATAAGCCATAGTTCCAGAACAGGACACGTCGCCACTTGTTTTAGTTACTTCTCCCGCGATCGCAGCCAAGAGGGTTGACTTTCCACTTCCCACTTCACCAGTAATAGCAATAAGGCATTTCTCAGTAGCTTGAAAGCTAACGTCTCGAATAAGATACTTTTCTTGGTGCTCAGCATCAGTCAGTTTACACGTGAGCCTTGAAACTTGCAAGTGCACACCACGATCTTTAAGTCCACTAAATTGCTGGATATCTTTGGTTAGATAAACAGGATGCATTTGTTCCTTGTTTGCGAAATGATTCCCGGAATTACCATTTAGATACCATTTAGATTCACTGTTTGGTGAACAATTTCTTACTACGATTTGACCATCCAAATGTACATAAGCTGGAAAGCCATTTTCTTTTCCACTTGAACTTCTTTTGTATTCTGAAGGATCTAAAGGGATGTTACTCAACAATAGAAACCTTTCAATCCTTCTGAAGGAGATAATCAGTTCAAACATCAAAGGAATGGCATTACCCAACCGAAGAGATAAGGTTATTCGAAGTATGTTCATGAAAGAGAGTACCATGAAGGCTTTTGTGGGCGAAAGTATTTGTCCAGTTGCCATAAGAGTCAAGATTGCTAAAAAGGTTGCCACGGTGCTAGAGGTAAATAGTAAACTCTCAACTATCGACAACAGGCCACTCTTTTTAAGGAGAATCCAAATTTCAGCCCTGAAACATAAAAAAAACACACAACCGTCTAGTTTTAATTGTAACAAGAAAAATCTTAAAATGCATTTTATACAAAGAGATTTGACCCAAAAAGTTGCATATAATTCTAGTGAGCTGTGATGCATATACTTCCCGGAATTACTCAGAGTTTCTGAGACTGGAGCCTCCTTTGGCCCAATGAATAATCTGATGTTCTTCCATTTCAGGCTTTTTTCAAGATTTCTCGGCATGAAATCCCTGTAATGCGTTTGTGGAAGCACAGTCTGAAGAATTGGCATGATTTTCCAATAACTTCATTAGGCCAAAAAAGATTTTTCTCTGGAATTCCTGGAAATTTTGCATGGAAAAGATAACTTAAACCCGAACATAGAGGTCCATTTTTCCTCGGGAAGGAGGTCTGTAACAATAAGTACATTCCTTTAGAATTTCTTCGTTTAACAGTAGTATAGAAACACTTCATCATGACCAGCTATATAGGTTCCCAATGAGCAGCCTCATTACCAGGATGGCTGGCTCCAAGTCATCCAAGACATTTTTTGTAACGTTGCTTTCCTAGGATAAGGATGATGAGGCGGGTGAGAGTTAAAGTGCCCATCACCTAAAATTTTTTATTTTCTTATCTGAAAGTACACCTTATTAAAATAACTTGAGTGTGCGAAAAAATTTTGCGATTTGAACCAAAGACGATTTTTTGCGAATTTTTTAAAAACGTTCAAATTTTCCGCAGTTTTGGCACATCATTCGTCTTAGTCTTCTCTCGGAGTATGACGTACTTTAAGGAACACGTGACTTTGTCGACAGGGAAATATTAAGAGTTCTGTTAGGTTTTTCTGTTTCAGAAAAACTTTCTTCTTGCGAACACACTGTGATTCAATCCTTACTTGTAATTGATCTTTTTTGTGTACAGCTGATGAAGGCAAGGCAGTGCGAGTTCCTTAATTTACGTCACATGACGTCATATGTGAGCCTGCTAGTTTGCGTGATCAGCTGCGCGGGTGTACTGCAAAAATGTAGACTTCAAAAATTGGTAAAAAAATCGCTTTTTGTTCAAATCGCAAAATTTTTTCGCAGAAGTTATTTCAATAAGATATAGTTTCAGTTAAGAAAATAAAAAAAATTAGGTGACGGGCACTTTGAGACAACAGAAATAATAACGAGACGCTTGATGATTGTTTAGCAGCTATCCAGAAGATTTGTGATTTTACTCCTGAATGCTTAAAGCGACAGACAGTCTGGAAAAGAGAAAGTTGAACGTCTGACCTGAAAAAAAAAAACCTTAAGTCCCCACAAAAACCTGACTTCCATTTCCTTACCTTCTCACGTCTTGCACCTTAGTCCGGTAGTTTTCTTCCCACGCATGCGCCTTGAGTGCGCGGATTCCAGATATCAATTCGTTCATTAGTGAAATACGTCGATCGGTCACCGCAGCGGTCGCTTGTCGTAATCGCGCGCAGATAGAGGATATTTTCATGACCAGAGGGATTAATGCAGTCAGGAATAGTATTCCCATTAATGCCTGCCAGCCGACGAGGTAAAAAACTAAACAGATTACAGCGACCAACTCGAAAACAGCCAACAGCGAAGTTAGAATCCATCTGGGAGCCAGTTCTATTCTCTGGACATCGTTTGATATCAGGGAAATGATGTTACCCTCTGTAGTTTCTCTAAGGTTTTGTTGACTAATGAGGGGGATCTGCAGAAAAACAATTCGAAGGCTTACTAAAAACTCGTTAAGTGTAAACATTGTTAGTTGGCAATTGGTTTTCATATTTAATCGCTGGAAAGTGATTTATTCGTTGATTAGCGCGCGCTATGAAATGAACAACCGACTCAGTCCGTAAGCTATATTTGTTAGATAAGACCATGACTCTTGAACCTTATGGCCCAAACCGCCGTGACGAATTTTAATCTATATCCTTATCTATTTTTATATTGTACGTCGTTTCCGACTCTCTCCCTTTTAAACAATTTTTATTGCGACATTGTCCATTTATTTTACTTAGTACTAGCCTAAATATTGTTTAAAAATCAATACACGTTGTTATCAGCTTTGCAGTAGTCTCAAAACACATATATACAAGCTCACCTTTAAGTAAATTATTCCTTTCAGAGCACTGCTGAGCCTCATACCAAGCAACTCAAATCTGTAGGCGGAATAATGTGTACAGGCGGTGGACAATCCACCCATTGCTAAGAGAAAACAGAAAACGTATACAAGAGCATGATCCGGCTTCTCAGTCGAGCTCAACAAATGGATGAGTAAACCCAGAACGAGGGGCTGAGAAATGCGAAACAAGGATTCCATGAGCCAAAAGTTCATTAGCAAGACAATCTCCCTCCAAGGAAGCATTCTCAAGACACATTTCCAGAGTGTGGGTTTCTTTCCATCCGTGGCCTCGCTATTACATTCCTCTACCTGGTCATTCCATTCTTTCTGAAGTTGCTCCGTCAGGTCACGTGTTCTGTCATTCTCGTGTAGCGGCAAAAAGTCTGCCTGATTCAGCGGTCTCTTGCTTCCAGTTTTGAAAATACTATTCATCCACCCAAAGGTCAGAAGAGAGCAAAAACTGGTAGATGACCGGACTGTAGGATGACAAGGCTCCTCAGTGTCATAATTTTCATCTGTTGCTAAGGTCTTGTAACGTATCTTTGACATGTCACTGTCAAAGAAAGTTACAACAGGTTGGTTACAAGTCGTTGTAAACTTGGACAAATAAGAAAGTCAACATTTAGGTTCCTCTTATTACTCCAACTTCAATTTTAATGGTACACAGGTAGAAAGGAATGATCAGAATACCACTGAATACTCTTAGCTGACCTGTTTAGGCTAACTTGGGAAAATCCAGGTTCTTAGTCGCGAGTTTTTACTGTATTCGTTTGCTCTTTGACAGAATCACCGGATATCTTTCTTCTGGAGTTTTGAAGAGTAGTGTGAGAAAAAAAAATCACTGAGGGTGCGTTGATATAATCATAGCTAGAATGATTAACTGTGACCCAGGTGCCAAAAATTGTGAACTAAATGCTTCCATGGAACAGCCATAGGAGGGACCGTATCTATGTTAGGCTGAAATAGACCTGTTTTCAGGCTTGTCTGGCAATTTAAGGGGTTTACCTGCCAGAGATTTTTCGCGTCGTAACTTCGCCCGAAGATCAGTCGGTTTGCTGCCGACACCGAAGCATTCAGCCGCACGCGAGAAAAAAACCTCTGCTACGGAGGGAAGTGATGGAACAAAGTTGCGGCGAACATTGCCACCTCTAGTCAAAGTCAGAAAAAAACTCGACATTTGTAAAAGAATCTAAATTCAGATATTTCACTGTTAAGTAAATGAACGAATATTCTCATTTTGGACATTTTGGTATGAAGTTACAATTTTGGTAAACGGGCACGAGGGAGACTGTGGGAACTCCGTCGAGTTATATTTTTAGTGTGCAAACCTTTTATGGATTTTTTGGAGGAATGCCTCCAGACCATTTTGGAATTTCAGGGGCACCCAACGACAATTTTCGGAAAAATATCTGTTCGGACGACAATTTGAGATCTAGAATTTTCGAAACATTTTGTTGTAAAATTTCTTGCTTGCCTGCCTCTCCTAGGATTTTCGAACATCTACGAAACGGTATAATTGCCCATTTCTAACGGATTTTCACCCTAAAAAGGTCACCTAGAATTTCCGGGAGCCTTTTTTCTAGCTGAAAGTTTCGAAAAGGTGAGTTTTGATTCCTATAATTTTCGGATCACTAGACTTTCAGCTAGGAAATCAGAACAGATTAAAAAATTTTAGGGGATAAAAATATGCCTATATCTACCGTTTAAATACTAAAATACGTTCATCAATGCTATGTTTAAGTGGTTTTGAACTATATTCTCGTTGGGTGCCCCTGGAATTTCAAAGCCTCTGAAACACTAGTTTCATATCCATTAGGTAGTTCTCTGACAACATCATCCTTGGCTATTTTTAGAGTAGACTAGTGTCTTGTTTTGCTTTATACTAGCCACGGCCGCCTGAAAACATGACATAGCGGATGGCGATCTCTTGAGAATATCAGTAAGAAGCCGAGTTCTTTATTACTTTTGAGAAGTCAACGGAAAGAAGCAAAATCTTCACCGACTAAGGGGGATGAAATTCAGTAGAAGAGTAAAAAACCGACGCAAAATTGTAGATAACTTAACTTGGCTGTTATCACTTAACTTGGCTGTTATCAAACCACTTGATCCGCTTGAGATATGATAATTCAGATAATTCGAGTTGCATTTTCAATCGTATTGTAATGTTGTGTGTGACACCGGAAATAGATGTTTCTTCGCTAAAAGACATCTAAAAAAGCATCTTTTGACCAAATTTTCCGCTAAAACGATAGCAAAGGTGAGAATTTCGGTTTTTAGGGCAATAAAGCCAAAAAAATTATGGCGGGCTTATGGTCACACACCATTAACCCTTTCACTGCCAAATGAAGCCATAGGCAAATTTCGAGTAAGTTTGCAAATCAGCCATTCAGTAAAATTTTGAAAAACAAATAGCGCCATGTGTAAGTACAGGTAGAGAGCGTTCATTTGAATGGTCACATCATAGGATTTGGTCCCCAGACTCAAAAGGTAGAGTCACCTTACAAAACTCCATCAAGCACTCTGGCAGTGAGAGAGTTAATTAAAATTATTAAATCTTAGAGAAATAGAACTCACAACACTTACCGCTTAGGATCTGTTCAAGGCTTCCGCATTCCTTCGCGATCGACACAGCCGTATCAGAAACCTTTTCTATTGCCAGCAGGATCCGATCGATGTAAAATTTTCAATTCTCTTTTTTGCTTCAGTATAAGTATTAAATAAATCACTGATCATACATCGTTTTTTCTAGGCCATGTTGCTACTAAATCTTTGTGCTACGAAACGTATGCAAATCAACATATTTTCGTGTTGATTTTTCATCTTTACAACTGATAGACGTGGCGAAATAGAAACGGATGTGAAGTGTTAAAATTAGAGTCCGACTACAGCGTGAAAATATAGACCAGACTGTCCATTTCTCCACAAAAAATCCCTTTTATGTTTGAATCGGTTTTCTTTTCCCAGTGGAAAGGGAAGGATTATTACTTATTGTTGATTCCTTTGATACTAGTAATTATTCACTCATTGATCATTCCTGTACAAGAGTTGCTATTAAATTGAATCAATTTGACATATATGCGTGCTATTATTATGAAAGCCAAAATTTCATCGATGGAAAGACACACTGATTTGATTTTTTAAAATGAAATTTCACTCAGAGTTTCAATCAATCTTAAGCTTGTACCTAAAAATGGAAGCATAAGGAGAAGTTTAAGTATTTTCTTCAATGATTTGTACACATTTTTTATTAATCTTATTCATTCATGCATTAAATCTGAAAATTCAAACGCGAGTGTGAGTACTTCACACCAAATTTTAGCTCATTTTGCAGTGTTGTTAACCTCTCGCTATGAAACCAAACTTTCAAGGGATGAAATTAATTGGTTTTTAATGTCAAAAAAGAGTAATTAAGTGAAGACAGCTTCGAGACAAACACGTCCCCAATAAAAATCTAACGTTAGAAGTCAAGAAACATGCAGATCTTCAAAGACCCCAATAGCAATCGTTTTAATATTCTCAGTCAATTTTGTCCACCAGTGCCTTCTTTTAAAATGGTTTCTTCACCCTTGATTTATTTTCCGACTGCTTAACTACAGCTGTTATTTTTATATTTCACTCTTGAATTTGATGGAGGGCGGTTCGAAATTTTCGATGGTAAAGCTACGTACAAACGGACTGAACAAATCTCAACATTATTGGGCCAACAATGTTGGGAGTTGTTGGGTCCGTGTTGACAGTGGTGTGCAAACCCATGCAACAACTCCCAACAATGGTGGGACCTACAGTGCATCGTGGGAAGGACAAATCCCATCTAAAGACTTGAGAGACCATAAGTGTAATCCCAACAATGTTGGAAGAGCTGTGCAAACGAATCCAACATTGTTGCGCTTCCCTTCGGTGATCAAGGAACATGTTGGAGTACAGATTTGGAGAGAATCGAGCTTCTTGGTTCTTCTAAGTTCCAAGATTTTTCAAGCGAAGCTAGGCTTACAAAGTGGTTGTATTCATACTAAACAATTAAGTTAAGTAGTTTCTAAGAAAAGTCAATAGTATTCTTAAGCGTAAAAATAGGTGTCTGAGGAGGAGGTAGAACTGGTAGAACAAAAGATACTGAATTAAGTTGAATTCAGCTGCAGGTGGAAAAAAGTGCTTTGCAAAACTGAAAAGATCTCTTTAGCCAAATTTCTATACAAGAGGTTAAAACGATGGTTTGAAAGAAAGCAAATTTTTCTAAGATTCTGTCAAAAGAAATTTTAGTTTGAAAGTAAGAATTTTAGTGAATTTTAGCTGAAAATAGCCCAGCCGAGAACAAAGGACTAAAAAGGTATTAGGTAACGTGGCCCCAACAAGATTTTAATGAGATAAGGAAATCTGATTATGATTCAAGTTTGGAAGCGAAAGTGAGAACTAACATCAGGTTTAAATAAACGAACTTCGTTAACAGAAAACGCTTATTTTCTCATTCCACAGCTGAAAAAATACATCTACCAAGGGAAGTAATTATTTTTATCTTTCGAACTTGTTTCTGTGTTTCTTAAATAAGCTTGAAGAGGTGTTTCTTAACCTCAGTTAAACCTTTAATTGTGAAAGAATGAAGCCACACTCAGTATTATGTTTTCTACAATTAACAGTGCGTCCAACTTCTATTTTTTATTGATCCCAACACCAAAGAGGTCGGTGCAAAAATCTTTTAGTCAAGGCCTTAACTGACCAGCAAAGGTTTGCTAGTAGAATCTAAAGTGTGTCCAGCTGTTCTGATAGCTTGTAAACACCATCCTTTGTCCATTAACAAAGGGTAATTGAGATATAGTGGAACTTTTGATTTCCGGACCGACCTAAAAACAACTTATTTATATATTATATATCCCTGAATAAAGTTAAAATGCCCAACACCGAAATAAATAGAAAAACTGAATAATATTAATGATTACGAAGGGAAGCGCATTACAATAAAGCAGACTGAGCAAAAGTGTACCCTAACAAACAAAAGAAATGTCGGGAGTTGTTGCCTCAAGAGTTTTACCGGTTTTAACATTTGGCCAACAACTCCCAACAACACGCAACAACATGCAACAACGGGCAAAAGGTCGTGAAAACGGACTCAACATGTAATTTAAACAATGTTGGAAGTTTTTGGCTAAAAATGTTGCGTCCGTCTGCATTGGGCTTGATGTCACGTTTATCATGTTTTGAGTCCTTTTTGATGAAAAGTTTTACAGGTTGCGGCACTCCCTTAATTATGCACTTCTGCGTCGATTCTGAGTTTTAATAGAAATTTTATTGAAGCTACAAAGAAAACGTTTCTGATGCATCGCAAAGGACATCTTTTTATTGTTCTTCTACTAAGTATAATTAATAGCAGCGTTAGTTGCTTTCTTAAATTCGCACAAAAGCTTTGGAACAGTTAGTTCTACAGTATAAATCTAAACT
>CALNXI010004510.1:0-11656 GCA_942486025.1 Porites evermanni | reverse complement strand
CACTGTTGTCACCATTGTCACCATTGTCACTGTTGTCACTTTTGTCACCATTATCACCATATTCACCGTTGTCACAGTTGTCACCGTTGTCACTGTTGTCACTTTTGTCAATGTTCTCACCATAGTCAGTGTTGACACTGTTGTGACCGTTGTCACTGTTGTGACCGTTGTCACCATTGTCACCGTTTTCAATGTTTTCACTGTTGTCACTATTGCAATGTTGTCACCGTTGTCACTGTTGTGACTGTTGCCACCGTTGTCACCGTTTTCACTGTTGTCACTGTTGTCACCGATGTCACTGTTGTCACCGTCGTCAATGTTGTCACTGTTTTTACTGTTGTCACTGTTGTCACCGTAGCACCATTGTCACCCTTGTCATCGTTGTCACCATTGTCACCGTTGTCACTGTTGTAACTGTCGTCACTGTTGTCACCGTTGTCACTGCTGTCAATGTTCTCACCGTTGTCACTGTTGTCACTGTTGCCATGTTGTCACCGTTGTCACTGTTGTCACCGTATTCACTGTTGCAATGTTGTCACCGTTGTCACTGTTGTCACCGTTGTCACTGTTGTCACTGTAGTCACCGTTGTCACAGTTGTCACAGTTGTCACTGTTGTCACCGTTGTCACCCTTCTCATCATTGTCACCATTGTCACTGTTGTCACAGTTGTAAATCTTGTCACCATTATCACTGTTGTCACTGTTGTCACAGTTATAACTGTTGTTACCGTTCTCATTGTTGTCCCTGTTGTCATTGTTGTCACGGTTGTCACTGTTGTCACCGTTGTCACCGTTGTCACCCTTGTCACTGTTGTCACTGTTGACACTGTTGTTACCATTGTCACCGTTGTTACCGTTGTCACCTTTGTAACCGTTGTCACTATTGTCACTGTTGTTACCGCTGTCACCGTTGTCACTAATGTCACTGTTGTTACCGTTTCCACCGTTGTCACGATTGTCACCGTTGTCACAGTTGTCACTGTTGTCACCGTTGTCAATGTTGTCACTGTTGTCACTAGTGTCACTGTTGTTACCGTTGTCACCGTTGTAACGATTGTCACCGTTGTCACAGTTGTCACTGTTGTCACCGTTGTCAATGTTGTCACCGTTGTACCGTTTTCACTGTTGTCACCGTTGTCACCGTTTTCACTGTTGTCACCGTTGTCACTGTTGTCACCGTTGTCACCGTTGTCACTGTTTTCACTGTTGTCACTGTTGTCACCGTTGTCACCATTGTCACCCTTGTCATCGTTGTCACCATTGTCACTGTTGTTACCATTGTCACCGTTGTCACTGTTAACACCCTTGTCACCGCTGTCACTGTTGTAACTGTTGTAACTGTTGTCACTGTTGTCACCGTTGTCACCGTATTCACTGTTGCAATGTTGTCACCGTTGTCACTGTTGTCACTGTTGTCACCGTATTGACTGTTGTAATGTTGTCAAGTCTGTCGAGTTTGTTTTAATTCAAGCCTATTGCTATCCCTGTACCCTGTACCTTAAATCCTCTATTAAGCCCCCGGGAAGTTTATTTCAAACGCGTTTGAGGGGACGGGGGACTACCGCTAAATAGAGACGGAGGGCTTAACTTGAGAGAAGGGGGAGGGGGGGGCTTATTTAATTTAACAAAGATGATGGCATCAATTCCCCGTTAAAACAACCAAGAGTGTAAAGTGGAAAAACTCAAGTACAAGAAGTTGGCGGTCATAAAGCCGAGGATCAAAAACAAATCGAAACTTCCAGCTGGTGAATAAACCCAGGGGCGGATCCAGGATATTTTTTAGGAGGGGGTGCACTCGTCTCTTGCTCTACTTCACTGTTTTTACTGTTGTCACTGTTGTCACCGTTGTCACCATTGTCACCCTTGTCATCGTTGTCACCATTGTCACTGTTGTCACAGTTGTCACTGTTGTCAACGTTGTCACCGTTGTCACTGTTGTCACAGTTGTCATTGTTGTTACCATTGTCACCGTTGTCACTGTTAACACCCTTGTCACCGTTGTCACTGTTGTAACTGTTGTCACCGTTGTAACTGTTGTCACCGTTGTCACTGTTGTCACCGTTCTTACCGTATTCACTGTTGCAATGTTGTCACCGTTCTCACTGGTGTCACCGTTCTCACCGTATTTACTGTTGCAATGTTGTCAACGTTGTCACTGTTGTCACCGTTGTCACTGTTGTCACGGTTGTCACCGTTGTCAATGTAGTCACCGTTGTCACCATTGTCACCGTTGTCACTGTTGTCACCGTTGTGACAATTGTCACTGTTGTCACTGTTGTAACTGTTGTCACCGTTGTCACTGTTATCACTGTTGTCACCGTTGTCACTGTTGTCACCATTGTCACAGTTGTGACCGTTGTGACCGTTGCCACTGTTGTCACCATTGTCACCATCGTCACTGTTGTCACTGTTGTCACGATTGTCAGCGTTGTCACAGTTGTCACTGTTGTCACCGTTGTCACTGTTGTCACCATTGTCACCCTTGTCACCGTTGTCACTGTTGTAACTGTTGTCACTGTTGTCACCGTTGTCAATGTTGTCACCGTCGTCACTGTTGTCACCGTTGTCACTGTTGTCACTTTTGTCACCATTATTACCACATTCACCGTTGTCACAGTTGTCACCGTTGTCACTGTTGTCACTTTTGTCAATGTTGTCACCATAGTCAGTGTTGACACTGTTGTGACCGTTGTCACTGTTGTGACCGTTGTCACCGTTGCCACCGTTTTCAATGTTTTCACTGTTGTCACTATTGCAATGTTGTCACCGTTGTCAATGTTGTCACTGTTTTTACTGTTGTCACTGTTGTCACCGTTGTCACCATTGTCACCCTTGTCATCGTTGTCACCATTGTCACAGTTGTCACTGTTGTCACCATTATCACTGTTGTCACAGTTATCACTGTTGTTACTGTTCTCACCGTTGTCACTGTTTTCATTGTTGTCACGGTTGTCACGGTTGTCACTCTTGTCACCGTTGTGACTATTGTCACTGTTATCACTGTTGTCACCGTTGTTACTGTTGTCACCATTGTCACTGTTGTGACCGTTGCCACTGTTGTCACCATTGTCATGGTTGTCACTGTTGTCACTGTTGCAACATTGTTCTGATTGTCACCGTTGTCACAGTTGTCACTCTTGTCACCGTTGTCACTGTTGTCACCGTTGTCACTGTTGTCACTGTTGTCACCGTTGTCACCGTTGTCACTGTTGTCACCGTTGTCACCGTTGTCACTGTTGTCACTGTTGTCACCGTTGTCACTGTTGTCCTTATCTGTGGTTATGGGAAATGTCCTTCCCGGAGAATGGTTTGACAGAAAACCAGAATTTATCAACGAAAATGAAAAAAAAAGAAAATTGAAAAATCACAGTAAGACAGATTGAACCCAGTCCTGCCGTCTCCGTACCTGATGTGAATGAAACCAAATGACTTGTCAGCCATGGCCATTTATTAGACGCAGCTGGTAATATCTCAACAATCTGCTGAACGTCTTCATTTGCCTGTAGGTAAACATTACATGAGACTAGGAAACAAAACTTATCATTTCAAAGAAAAAATGGAAATCGTTACAGCAAATGCCAGGACTAAAAGACAGTCTTCGATAAAAGGCTAAGTCCGTAGTTTACAGTTTCGACAGAAATAGCTTACTTTGGTAATAATTTCATAATTGTGCTACTCAAATAATTAAGGCAGATTTTTAGCCGGAAGGAAAGTAGTTCTTACCTCACCAAGTTCACCCACAACAACTCTAATTGGATCAGTCAAAATATCGCGACAAAGCATCTCAACTTTCTTCTTAAATGTCGCACTAAAGAGTAGAGCTGTAAAGAGAGTATTTTAATTACTTCCACGAGGTAAAAAAAACAGCAGAAACAAAGAGAAATGTTAAATGGGCATCCTCACGGCTCTCACTGAATAATACCCGGCCACAACATGATATTAAAGGAGTTTAAGACAAAGAATGCAAAAACGAAAATTTGAACAACACAAAATTCAACCTCAAGAAAAACGTCGAATTTTAACACTGGATGTCCTTCTTTTACACGTTTATGTAAATGATTTAGTTTTAAACAAGAAATTACAAACAAATAAGAAAGATATCTAGCATAGATGAGGTTTAAAATTCCAGGGCAGAAAACTTATCAGCACACCCCATGACCAACTTTCGATACCATCACGGAATCATCATCAACTGATGGAGTCCGACGTTTTGTCACGTGATTTATACTGTGAATCACGTGTGAGTAAGTACCTCTTTCTTCGCTAACTTACCCTGGATACCAGAAGCCCTTCATACGCGGTTTCCGGTTTTGGTCAAGTTTTTACTGTCAAGTCTTTATAGTGACTAGCCTGCGAAAGCAGACGTATCTCCGGTCATCCCTTCTCTAAACCCGAAAAGACGTCTGCGTTCCCAGGCTATAAAGTGACCACAGGTTTCTTCTCGCGGCTTCGGCCGAAGACGTGTTGGCCTGTGGCCGACGAAGCTCCTTGTCGCCGCGAGAAAAAACCCCTGGTACCCAGGTTATCGCTAAGAAAGTCTTTTCTTGACATGAGTTTAGAGTTCAGCCAAACACTTACTTTGCCTGTCAGGACGAACATTACTTGCAATAGACCTCACTTGGGGCTCTGATTAAAAAACAAAGAAGAGAATCACACATCATTCAAGTAATTGTATTTACAGAAAAACTCACAGTAAAGAGATTCAACAATCATTGTTAACACGCATACCAAATCCCATGTCAAACATTCTGTCTGCTTCGTCAAATACCAGGTACGTCACCCTTTGAAGATTTGTGCCCTTTGCCTTCACATGATCTATCAAACGTCCCTAAAGATGACAAGGTGAGGTGCTTCAGCAATACAATATTACAGTTAGCAAACAGTTGCAATCCTTTTAAAACTAACTTCGTATCAAACTAGTCAGACATAAGATCCCGGGGATAGGGGGTTACTCTGGAGTCTAAGAGACAGGATGCTTGAAGAATCATCCCCTCCCCCCCAACTCCACAGAGTAGTAACAAGAAGACTGTTTTCTTACCGGAGTAGCAACAACAATTTCAGCCCCTTCCTGAAGGGCTTTTGATTGCTCATACTTGTTTCCCCCACCAAAGACAGCCACGGCATGAATGTTATACACTTTACCAAACCGCCGTGCCTCTATAAAGATCTGTTGACAAAGTTCTCTTGTAGGGGCACATATGAGTGCAATGGGACCATCACCTGGCTCCAGCTCTGGCTGGTCCATAATATGTACTAATGCTGGCCACAGAAATGCCGCTGTTTTACCAGAACCTGTTTTAGCAATGCCGATGATGTCTCGTCCACTCAGTGCTACGGGAATTGCCTGAAATGAGAAGACGCAGATTGCTATTGACATACAGTCAGCGACTAGCGTGAGAAAACAGCCGACATTAGAGAGTTTTAGATTTGAGGAGGAGTACGAGTACGAGTACGAGTACGAGATTTAACTTAAGGTTTTTGCGCGTGTTCTCCAAAAAAAGACACCCCGGAAAGCTTCATTTTACTTTATTTCACTATGGTTATTTATACCTTTTACGGTACGGTTATTTATACTTAAGGAGGTTAAGCCCTCTCCCGATAACAAAACGATAAAACTTCTTACATTTGATAACTTGTTCCCGCCACTACGACATTCTCGCTAAAACTCGTAGTAGAATGACGACAGCTATCACGTTTTCCCGCCAAAATGACACTGGTTCACGCGTGAGCAATTATTCATTACTGAGAAAATCTCGTACTCGTCCTCGTCTCAGAATTTTAAGCTCTCTACTTTGCGATGCCACCACAAGTTTTCCCCATGAAATGATATCTGAGAAACGACTACAGAAATTCCATACCGATGACGCATCACTACCCAGATCTGGTTAGTGATTCTGATTGTTTAAAGCAAATTTCCCATGCAGCACAACCAATCAGAAGCACCAACTGTAATCAGATCTGGATAGTGACGCGTCATCAGCATGGAATTTTTGCATTCGTTTCTCAGATGTCATCTCGCAGGGAAACCAGTGTTGGCGAGTAACGAAATGTCAGCTATTTTCCCAGGATAGTCAAGGAAATAAAGCACAGTATTTCCTCACAGCTGCAACAAACTTTACAGCAGTTATTAACAAAAGATTCATAAAATTGTGTTTTCCCACATTTTTTGCCAACAAGGGATTTATAGAGGGTGATCCACTACAGAAAACAACGTTTGCAAACTTCCATCCTTCCCTTATGTCGTTTAAAATCTTGAGATGAATCACCTCTAAAGCAACCAACATTTAAACGTTTTAAAAGATATATATCTAGCAAAACTGTACCTTTTGATATTATTATTTTGTGCCAAGGTGTCGCTCATGAAGTTACATATCAACAGGACGTGTTGACAGTAGTTTTGACGCAGATAGCTTTTAATGACGACTATTTTGCAAATTTATCTCTCTCTTGAAAAATCTCGTGCAATGTAACGATTTCTGTTTATCCTTCTGAACTCTACAAACCCTAACCCTCTTAAAGAATGTGGGCTTGATGTGAGTTCTACAAGTGCACACTGTAGAAAAAACATTGAGCTTAACACAGTTACTATAACATAATGAAACTGCAAGGACTACTATCCTATACTAGCACTGGAAGAAAGCAGCACGGCGGAGTGGTTAGAGCACTGGACTTGCAACATTGCAGGGAGGTCGGCAGCATACATGTTTGACAATGAGGGTTTAATACCTGACACTGGATTGGTGTAGGTTGTGTGTACTCCAGTTTTCTGATTGCACCCATAAGCTGCTCATCAAAACCAAAGTGCGCAAAACTGATGGATGGCCGCACAGGCAACGCTCCAGAAACCTACCAATCAAAGATACAACACCAATAAGTACCAGAAAATCAAGACAGTTTCTCAAACTCCTCCATAGTTCATGAAGAGAAACATTATGGTAAAAGCTTGAGGTATAGATATTTCATTCAAATTACTCCTCAACTATGCATGTATTTACATGCTCTATAATGATACAACGTATTGCTTCTTTTTTTTGTAATGTGTGTCTCCTATTTCCCACCTAGAAATCAGCTTTTGTTGTGTGCAGCTAGACAAGTGCAATTTAAATAAATCTGTTGTTGTTGTTAATATAAAAACAATAATGGGGTGAATAAACATCAGAAATCATTAATCAAATCAGAATGTACAGGCGGTCACTTTTATAGAGGGTTCAAAAGTTACCTTGACTGCTAACTTCTTCCTCAATTCTTGAACCTCATGGGCTGTAAGTTTTGAAATTTCTTCATGCTCAATGTAAAAGTTTTTCTCAAATTGGGGGTAGTCAATCTGCAACAAATGAAAATAGAAAAAGACTATTCACAAACAGGGTTTGTACACTTTTTCTGCCGTAAAATTCAAGGACTTTTCAGGGACTTTTCAAGGACACATTTTTAAATTTATTACTTTTAACACAGGTTCCAAACAAACTATAAAAGTATTCTGATAGTTATGGCAACCATTTTTTATGAAAATTCGTTTGTGAGTACTTAATTACCTTCCGTAATGAACAAGACAATAATAGTGATGATGCTTCTTATCAAATGTTCTTTGATTAAAATTTCAAGGACTTTCAAGGACCAAAATGAACGACAGAGAATTTCAAGGACTTTCAAGGCCTTGAAAAAGGACTCTTAAAATTCAAGGGTTTTTAAGGGTTTTCAAGACACATACGAACCCTGACGAAATCAATAGAGAAGACTGGATGTACTCTGAGTTGACAGTCTAAGCTCTCCATACAAACAACTCCACAATACGGAAGTTGGCTGGTCTCTCAGGGAAATTAGCAGGTCATTTATCCAACAAATCGTCCTACAATTATTTTGCTTTATTTGACTCATTTTCCAACTAAAAGTAGCCAGCTGATTTTTCTGCAGTTTGCTGCTATACTAATGACCAGACAGTGGACACCTCTCTATTGCAGACATTTGTTTTGGTCCCAAACGTACAGAACTGCATACAACTTTTTTCCTGCTTTATAATACAGACACCTCTGTAATGAGAACAATAATAACTGTCTCTGTCCCTTTGGGTATGTATTTAGGTGGTTTGACTGTAATTCTTGTTGTTGTCGTTGCATCAGAGATTGGAGAATTCTCTGTTTACTATGTTGAATTCTCCAGGAAATGTTTGGTCGCCTTATGACTATTTTTCATTCAGACATGGAGCCTCTTTCATAATATTCTCCTGTGACAACATGACACCTTTTTCCTGCTACTAGAATTCTTAATGAAAAAACTGAATTGTTATTCCTTGTCTTATTTTATCAGATAATAGCATTTACAATACAAAGCAAATATCCATCAAGTATCCTCACAACACAATCAGCATATTTACATGTATTCTTATCACCTAAAATGGATTTAGATAATCCAGTGTTTCAATCAAAGCCTTTGTCTCCTAAGAAAAATTGTGGCTAGAAAAAACTAGATTAAATTCTGGATTCATCTAAGAATAGATTTTACCCACAACAGCTACATTTACAGAAAAAATACCTCAAAGTGATCCACAGCCGGGAGAGGTACAATTATCTAAAAAAAAAAAAAGAAAAAAAGAAAGAAAGAGTTAAATTGGAAACTACTGGTACTTCATGTAACCATGTAGTTAGCATTCATTGTGAAACAAATACACCCAAAGGCAACCTGAGCAAAATGATTGACCTCAGCAAAAGTATTGTAAAATTACAAGAGCCCTACAAATGCCCAAAGAGCAACCCAATATGATTAGTGGTGGAGAATGCTGGCCATTATTGTCCCATGTTTAAGCTTGCCTACATTACATTAAGCCACAAATCAGGTAATTGAACAATTACTGTGCAAATGTTTTCCCACAATGAATATTTATTTGCCCCCAAAGTCTAACAAATTTTAATTTTTTTCTTACACCCTATCAGAAGCCCTTTTATACCAAAAACTCATGAGAAAAGCCCAGTTAACCTTCAAAATAACCTGTTAAGCTGGCCAATTCTGGCTTTTGGTAAGCACTCATAACAATTGCATATCCTCTTGTGTCTTCTATTGAAATGTATGTGGAGCAGCATACCTGTTTTGCATTATTTTCAAGATAGGGTTAGAAATTTAACTTTGTTACATCTAGAACAGGTTCAGGTACACCTGCATGATAAATTTAATGACATAAGTTCCTAGATAAAACTCCTTCCCCAGGGGTCAAAAAGAACTTGAATTCCAGATTGTCCTTTGGGCAAGCAGCTGTCACATGTTGCTGGCCAAGGATCACTCCTTGCTCAGTTACTTGCCCAGCAAGAAAATCTACACTTTTTGAGCCCTGGCCAATAATGCGATAAACTGATTTCAAGTCACTTAATCCTTAAAGATTGAACTGGATGAAACCAAGTCCTGCTCCCAGCACACACACTGAATTGACTCACTCACCTTTGATTTTTCTGGAGCAATAGGATTACCATCACTGTCATATTCAAGTTCTTCTTCGTCATCAGGATAAGCAACTACAGGAGCATTTTTCATGTAGTTGTAATAGGATTCCTGATCATCCTCATCTTCAATATCATCTCTTCGAATCCTGATCAGAACCAAAATAAAAGGGTACAGTAATGCATTCATTTGACCATAATACAGGCTACAGAATAACCATCAAAAGTGAGAATTAAACAAAACTAGACAACCAACTGTTAGTGCGGCTCTGCCCAGATGTTGGATGCAAAAGAAAAAAATGACAAGCATACCTTAAATTCATTGAAAATTTACTTTTTCTAGCTGTATTCTTCACTAATGCAAAAGTAAACTCTCATCATTGGATTCTTATACAATAAAACCAAGCATGTAACAAATACAGTAACAAAATACAGTAACATTATTTACTTTTTCTTTTCTTTTTCACTTTTTTCCTTCTCAGACATACTTGCTTCTTTTCGGACCTCATGCTGAAAAGTACAAAATAATGAACAATTACCAAGGCATTACAATAACAACTTTTAATGTTACAGCTGTACAGAAGCTAGTATTGTATCATTCAGCTTTACATTCCTGCCTGATTCTTGGCCAGCCCAGAAGAGTCCAGTAATTAGCTATAATATATTGCTCTAGCACAGATAAGTATATTGTGAATGATTATCATAATAATTTTTATTATTATTATAAGTGTTCTTTAAAATTTAGTGACACTCAGAGAGCCATAATAATTTATCATAATAATTATAATATATTTATAATAATTATTATAAATTATAAGTAAATCATAAATTATTTAAAATTTACTATAATTATTCTAATAAATTATTACTACATCCCCAGCTACCAGCTCTTAAGAACATAATCAGGCACAGCTAGATAAGGGACTGAGCACTACATTCAATGCATTAATTCAGGGTAGAAGCCTGATACCAGTATGTCACAACAACATTCTCTTGTTTCCTTCTCTGATTGCTCACTCTCTGTGACTCAAGTTGATTCAGTGTCATGAAATGGATGGATTCCTTTAAACACTTAAAAGAGTCCTGTCAGCTTTCCTTTATAATACCTCAATTCCTGCCATAAATTTATCCAACTCATCTTCTTCATCATCATCATCATCATCTGCTACGTGCGGATAGGATGGTCCAGATTCATCTTCATCCTCATCATCAATATTGTCACCGTTGTCACTGTTGTCAATATTGTCACCGTTGTCACCGTTGTGACTGTTGTCACTGTTGCCATGTTGTCACTGTTGTCACTGTTGTCACCGTTGTCACTGTTGTCACTTTTGTCACCATTGTCACTGTTGTCACCGTTGTCACTTTTGTAACTGTTGTCACTGTTTTCACCGTTGTCACTGTTGTCACTGTTATCACCATTGACACTGTTGTCACTGTCATCAGCGTATTCACTGTTGCAATGTTGTCATCGTTGTTACTGTTGTCACCGTTGTCACTGTTGTTACTGTTTTCACTGTTATCACTGTAGTCACCGTTGTCACAGTTGTCACTGTTGTCACCGTTGTCATCCTTCTCATCATTGTCACCATTGTCACTGTTGTCACAGTTGTCACTGTTGTCACCATTATCACGGTTGTTACTGTTGAAACAGTTGTCACTGTTGTTACCGTTGTCACCGTTGTCACTGTTGTCATTGTTGTCACTGTTGTCCCGGTTGTCACGGTGGTAACTGTTGTTACCGTTGTCACCGTTGTCACTGTTGTCACTGTTTACACTGTTGTCACCGTTGTTACCGTTGTCACCGTTGTCACTGTTGTCACTGTTGATACCGCTGTCACCATTGTCACTGTTGTCACTAGTTTCACTGTTGTCATCGTTGTCACCGTTGTCACTGTTGTCACCGTTGTGACTGTTGTGACTGTTGCCATGTTGTCAGCGTTGTCACTGTTGTCACTGTTGTCACTGTTGTCACCGTTGTCACTGTTGTCCTTATCTGTGGTTATGGGAAATGTCCTTCCCGGAGAATGGTTTGACAGAAAACCAGAATTTATCAACGAAAATGAAAAAAAAAGAAAATTGAAAAATCACAGTAAGACAGATTGAACCCAGTCCTGCCGTCTCCGTACCTGATGTGAATGAAACCAAATGACTTGTCAGCCATGGCCATTTATTAGACGCAGCTGGTAATATCTCAACAATCTGCTGAACGTCTTCATTTGCCTGTAGGT
>CALNXI010004509.1:0-10171 GCA_942486025.1 Porites evermanni | reverse complement strand
AGCCCAACAATTCCATCTCCTGCAACTGGTCTTCGATAATACTTTTCAGTGGCGAAATGACGAGAATCGCCGCATTACCATTTAGCTCGTAGTTCTTCGCGCGTACAAACATTTGGTAAATTAAACTCTTGCCGTATCCGGTCCGCAAAACCGCCAGAACATCTCTGTCGGCTAAAAGAGCCCTTACTGCTGATTCTTGCTCTGGTTTTAAAACAGTTTCTCTACCACTAGGTAAATTCACATCCCTCAAAGCACTCTCTATCGGCTAAAAGAGCCCTTACTGCTGATTCTTGCTCTGGTTTTAAAACAGTTTCTCTACCACTAGGTAAATTCACATCCCTCAAAGCACTCTCTACGACATCCACGTCTACCGCTGCCATCTCGACTGTTTGTTGATTTGTGAAACGCGCATTTCAATATGTTACTCATTACGGCTCAGCCAATCAGGAATTTGTGGACGCCAGCGTCCGCAGATATGAACAAAAGGGGGTTCTTAGAGCAGGCGTCCCCTCCCCCTCTCCCCAATCCCCCTCCCCTTTTTCCCTTCCTCCCTATCCCCTACCCCCTACCCCTTTCGACGCCTGCTACGCAGGCTAATGGGTCACAAATTGCCAGAGGTATCAGGCGCGTGCACTTGTCAACTGGTCATCGATTCGCGGGATGTTATCACATAGCTATTTAATGAAAACTTTCGGAATGCTCGTCGTCTCATTTAGGGGTGTAAACAGAAAATTTCGCTGTTACTATCGTCACACAGCTATCGTCAAGCACACAGGCATAGCTAAGTCACGTATCGTTAAGCGTGAAGCACCCAGGTATTACTAAGTAGGTATCGTTAAGAACAGAGGTATTGCTAAGGGGCGTACATCTAGGAGTAAAGAAATCTGAAGACTGATAAGAAGACGAAAAGGAACTTCCGAAATGTTTTCCCGCGCCCTTAAATTTCACTCATGGGAGTTGCCTAACTTAAACTCAAGCAAAACAATCGCTACTAATGAAATAGAGCGAAGTAAAAAGGGGGATTCATGGAAGAATCCTCTCAAACAGTTTGTATAAAAATGGTTTGCAATCAGTTAAATCCGGAAACTTCGGTTCGGTCCCGTTCATTCGATTCAATTGGTATAAAAGTCATGAAAAGTGCTAGATTAATAGGCTGATTTAGCAACGGAACGGTAACAGTTGACAACGGCGCGCGCAAATCAAACAACTGGCTTGACCAATGCAGAGCGGCAAATTAGGCACCGGAAGTCGTGTTTAGTCCTTTCCGCGCGCTTTCCCGTCGACAACTGACGTTCCCGTCCTGTTGCTAAATCAGCCTAATAATACTAACGGGTCGTCTATGTGTTCTTCATTTTGCCAATAAAAAACTTATTAGTTTGCCGAAGTTAAAACCAGTGAAAATGAGCAGTTTCCCAAAAAGATTCGAAAAATCCGGATTTCACTGTGGCAAGTCCAGTCCTTACCGTGTTTGGGAATTACAACCAGGCTTTTTGTCATCACTTTAGTTGCTGGTCCTGTTTTAACAGTGAAAGTGTAGTCTCCAGAGTCTGATTCCTTCAGGTTTCTAATTATTAGAACAGTGAACCAATCCTCTTTTTTATTCAGGGACGTCTCCAGTATCACGCGGCCGTATCGAGAGGGTGTCAATAACTGACTTCCCTTTTTCCATTCCATATCGTCCAACTGTAGATATACAGTATCAAAAGTCAGCCCCTCCGTAAAGCAGCCTCGGCTCTAATTTTTAACGCTAAAAATTCAGTAAAGCCTCCTATAAAAAGATGCTATAAGTTTACAAATACAACTATGAAACAAAACAAGACTTTATATCTCTGTCAATTCAAAAGAGTCTCCTTCGATCTTCCTAGATAGACTCTGCTCGCAGGGTAATTCAAAGCGGTTGCATCTTTTTAATATTGCTGCAGTCAACAAGTAGTCTGTTCCAGGCATTTAGATAGAGCTCGGGCAAGAAAATTGACAAGGAAAAAAGAAAACGAATTGGGAAGACTTGTCTCCCCTCGATTCTTTTCTTCCCCTCATTTTGCCCACGTACGATTTAACTCGCTCCCCATCTAAACGCCGCGCTCCACGATTTAAACGCCTGGAACAGGCTAATGAACAAGTGCCAAAGTTTTTCAATCTGTATTCACAGTATTCCATTTGGACTAAATAAATTTTACTGCTTCTATATTTGATTGAAGCTAGGAGCATTTTTGGTGAGTTTGCGTTACACAAGGTTTAGCATAAGGCCCCAAGGTGATGATTCAGGCATAAGGGTAACAAAAGTTCCAATGGGAAAACGAACGATGACTTTGTTGGTTTGTTTGTTTATTTCATCCAAAACAACAACAACAACAACAACAACAACAACAGGCAGTCTATATTCGTCACCGCAAAGCAGTAAGCTTACGTACCATTGGTTTTGGAACACCACCCTTGATTGTTATATTCATGTTCACTTCACTCTCGCCCTCAAATGACCTTAGATATACAGCGTGTGGTTTGACTATCAACCGCGGGCTAACTGGAGAGCAAAACAACAAAATATACAACAGAGCTTGAATTTAATTAACGAGCCTCTTCCAGAGTCAGATTTGTTTGAACAAAACAACAATACTTGATCATGATCACACCAGCACGTAGTGTGTTTCGGCTTCATTTCAGTCTGGGAAATGAGCCAATTTGCTCTATTTCTCAACAGCGGAGTAAACTTTATTTCCAGGTGTTTTGCAGCTGAATGTCAGAACTCGAGTTCCAATTTGCTCGCCATATTCCATCAGGGAGAGCCATCGATTCTAAATTTTTCTAGTGGCATTTTCTCCCAGCCTTTTTTCTTATCCACCCATCTTTCCAAAAAAAAAGTTTAAAATTGGGCCACGAGATCAGGTCAGTTCAAACAAAACTAAATATAATATTATACCTTAAATTTAATCTCGGTTTAGGGGGGATACTGTACTTACTTATAACACGAACTTCCACATTCTTCTCAAACTGGCAGTATTTTCCTTTGGCCACAACTCGGTAAGTGCCCGCAGTCTCAAACGAGATTCGAGATAACTTAAGTTTTTTTCGGAATGAAGTGGATCCATGTTTCTCTCCTGTCATCGACAGGAGAAATACAGCAATTAGAAATGAATTTGAATGGAGCAGCGATTCTCGTAGACTCAGAATATCATACTGCAGCTACTGGGCCCGGTTCTTTAAAGACGGTTAAGCTTAAACCAAGATTAAGCCAAATTTTAAGCGTGGTTTCCTTGTCTCAGAACAAGTAACTCAAGCTTACAAAATTATGTTGAGCCTTTACTCTGGGATACAGTTAATGATAACACAAAATGTTACTCTGAGCGATGTACAGGAAAGTAAATACAAAAAGTGGAAAAAAATTCTTGTCCTGGATTAGTGCTAATAGGCCTTTCAGGAACCGGGCCGTGATGCCCTAATTACTATTATAGCATGCCGACTAGTTCCTTTATAGATTATAATTAGGGCATGCGAGAGACACAATATTCAATTCAGTTGTAAAGAACATGTGTATGACGAACTTAACGATGTTTAAATAGTTATTAAGGAACACCTGTTCAGAGTGAATTTTTAAAGATTAACCAATGTGAGGTCTACGGCTCTGATGTCAAGGGACATGTTAGGTCCTAAAAATATGCCGACACAGCGAGTCAATGAGACTAAAACATTTGGCTTTGTCCTCCTAAAAAAACATTTCAAAGTTCTTAGAACTACATAATCATTTTTTGACCTACAGTTTCAGTAAAACCGAAATTGCACATCTTGACGTAGCCTGAGAAAACAGACGACATTTAGCGACGCCACCAACCGTTTCCCCGCGAAATGGCGTCTGAGAAACGAGCGCAGAAATTCCAGTTCTGATGACGCATCACTACCCAGATCTGGGTAGTGACGCGTCATCAGTATGGAATTTCTGCGCTCGTTTTTCAGACGTCCTTTCGCGGGGAAACCGTTGGAGGCGTTGGGAAATGTAGGCTGTTTTCTCAGATTAGTATCTTATGTCGATAACCGTTTTACCAGGAAATGTGAAGCCTTCTGTAGTCCTTTCAATGAGCGTGCCATTGTGGTACCAATCAACTCTCACCAAGGTTTTGTCATTTTCGATTTTCACCTCCAAAACGTCGCTCACATCCTTAGCTGCAAAGTGGAGTGATGGCGTAATCCAGGTTATGGTAGGGACATCTAAAATGTAATTGCTACATGACGTTAGTATGAAGACGTTACAATAAAACAAATGATAGACTTTCTCAAAGTCCTTCGCTTCTCATTTCCGGTTCCGGTGGTTGCCCTCAGCGCTAGCTTCCGCTCTCTCGCTGGCTTTTGCCGCAGAAAACATAAAAAATCTAACGCTCGCACTTCGCGCTCGTGAAAAAAACTGAGCTCTACTTAAATAATAGCAGTAACAGCAAGCGCAGTATCAAGTTTTGTTTTGTGAAACACGATTGTAAGGGAATAACGAGATCTGCAGCTATAAATTCGTCGTTATTAGACAACCTTTGCTCGGGAAAAAACTGTACAGTTGATTTTAAGGAGCCCATAGGCGAAATTAATTCACTTAAATATCCTGAAATTACAAAGTATAGAAACTTGCTGTATTTTTAATAATTGTCTATACGATACGCAGTAGCATTCATTAAACGATCTATGGATCATTCTTCATTAAATACCACTATCTATGTGGGTTACAAATGCCTTAGAACTGCCTTTAAAATATATAAAAATATTATATATCTACCTTCATTGATCCATAGTACGAGAAGAAAAGCTAAAACTCGGATACCCCAAAGAAAGTCAAAGAACAAAACTAGCACATCAGTTAGGCGTCTTTCATTGAAAAGAAATTCCACAAACCAGAAAACCAACTCAAAAATCGAATTGTCTTCCTTTTAGCATGCTTTGGTTTTTTAATTCAGTCAAATAAATTCTCAAAGCGTACCATAATACAAAAGACAACTTACCTTCAATAACTATGATCTTAGAAACACCTTTAGCGAAACCAAACTGGTTCCTCACTTCCACCTCATACCACTCTCCAGTTTGTCGTAAGAGGGGTTTTGGCACTCTTAAAGTAGTAGATCCTTGAGCAGTAGGCGATCGTTTCCACCCTCCATACCAACGGTGCCAATGATACCAATTTACTTTCCACGTATTTGGATCCCGGAAGTTTTTCTCCTTCATTGTGACTTTTACTTCTGTAGGCGCTTTTGCGCATGCACCAAACGTTTCAGGAAGAGAAATTCGAGGTTCCTCTGCAATATTTAAGAAACTGTCGTCAATATTTTCCTTTCAAATTATTAAAACATAGTTATCGTGATCCACCACCATTTTTGTGAATGATGAGTTTTCTATAGGTTATGAAATTTAACAAAATGGTTACTACCTTTGAATTAAATGAACAAGAACTAGAAGAAGTTGTATCCATTGTATGTTCATTCGGCGTTGTCTATTCAGGTGTTTTTGAGGTTGGCTACTTAAGATTCACGTTTATGACAGACGGCAAACTTGAATTTGTACTACGCGACCAAGTTTTAGCTTTACATATCTTGGACTGTTCATTAATTCTAGTAGTTTCACGCTATTTTCATGCATAAGAATTGTTTTAAACTGTTTTTGTCTGATCATTTGCTATTTTTGGAAATTCTCAACCTGAATCTGCCGTTTGCCTTTGCAATCGCTATTTTTTAGATATAAGCCTGAAAATTTACAGGTTACCAAATTTTAATATGCTCTTTCAGTTCGTGCGAACAAAATTTTTTTTTCAAAAGCAAACTGTTTTCGTGTTTGCCCGAAAGTTGATCACGTGGTTAACTCATGCAAAAGACCTATTATAACTGGACCGTTGAAGTTCACAAAAATCCGAGTCCAATACTTTCTCCCTCTTCACTCTTATTCAAATGTTCACTGAAATCCGATCCCGGTATCCGGTTTAAAAAAATAACACTGGAACAATGCCTGGCCAAAGCATTACGAGCAGAGGTTATTGCACACCAGGGCGGATACGCCTTGAAAGGATTTTTTTTCTTTCTTTAAGGCAATAAAAACTCAAGTCCTTTAAACTGCTGATAAATTATCAGTGTGTTAAGTGTCGCTCATGGAGTCCTGCCTGTAATCATACCCTTCAATTAAGCAAATCGGACTTGATCTCACAAGCCTGGCCGTTCTATTTAATTCATAATCATAACTATAACAAAATTCTTAAATCTGATTGGCTATCAACTGCCCTGATTTCAGCGTTAATAGACTGCACGCGTCATGCCTAAGTCTGACTGGACAGTACGCGCCATCACGCGCACGCTTAAATGAATTTTTTTTTCACTGCTAGCAAAAAAATCTTGGAATTTCTTGTGTTTTAATTGACAGAAAGAGCCTTATATATCACAAATTTTGTTAAAGTTATGATTAATTGGAAACAAAACTCCGGTTTGTAATCATCCTCGTGATAATAAAAAAAAAATCGGACTCCCCCGTTTGTTAATCGCTCGTATGAGTAAAGACCGAGTTGGACGCCACTCAGTCATATTACCATTACAAATTCTTAATATAATAACTACAGATGGAAATTGGTCTCTACTCAATAGCCTCACCTTCATGCCGTAACTCTATAATAGCCTCGCTCCATGCTCCAGTAGCAAGAACTCGAACCATCACTTTGTACGTTCCTAGGTCAACAGTTGTCAGTCTATCGATCTCAAGCACGTGACTTGCCGAGAAATAATCACCAAAGTAGGTCTTGTCGTAGGCTCGATATCGTCCACGAGCTCGTAAATAATTGAAATTAAGGTCATCGCCTATTGTTTCCAGGGTGAATAATAGTGAAGTTTCACGATCCGGATCTTTAACCTGATACTTAAAAATCTGGATCCACTGGTTAACGGTATTGGTTTTCAGCCTATACCAAGCGATTTCATATGTCTGAAATTTCCCTAAATTGAAAAAACAAAGGGTAAACAATAGTCTTTTTTACCGATACGGCAGTCATGTTGAATTAATTCTATTTAAGGAGTATTATAGGATGCCCAGGGGGCATGAACATATTTCGTTTGTATTTTCGAGCGCTTTTCGGGACATTTTTTCTTAAAGTTTTCTTAGAATAAGATTGTAATGGGAAAAAAGATCCTTGTGCCGTGTTTGGATGTAGTAATGATCGCCTTTTTTTAGTTTAGTATTAGAAATATGGTCTTTCACTGTATATTTCTCGGGAAAAAGGCGATCATTATTACATCGAAACACGGCACAAGGATCTTTTTCCCCATTACAATCTTATTCTAAGAAAACTTTAAGAAAAATTGTCCCGAAAAGCGCTCGAAAATACAAACGAAATGTACTCATGCCCCCTGGGCATCCTATAATACTCCTCAAATATGGCCGCCGTATCGGTAAAAAGGTCTATTGGCGGCATGAGATAGCTTCTACAGCTGCAAAGAAACGTCAATGTCTTTTTAAGTTATTATTTAATTACGTTTTGCCATTTTGTTTTACTCGGTTTGTCTTTTAGTGATTTTTTTTTTCTTTTATGATGTTCTTAAAGCAATAGCCAATTGGTTTTTGGCCAATACAAACAAAGAAATTCGGATTGGCATAACCAATGTCGCCTAAAGCTATCTCTACACTGTACCGGTAAGCTTTTCATGTCGAAATGAAGAGTTATCCGGTATAGAATGAACACCTGGTATTCATACTGCAGCAAAGATTGGCACAGAATCCCATGGCTACCCTATATAAGACGATCTACTTTCAAGATCAGCTCGGTTTACTCTTCGCTCCGTTAGTTACAGAAACCGCGCCTACAACACCATTCTCGATCACAAGCCCAATCCGATATGGCTTTAATGCCGCAGCAAGAGCTATCCGCTGGATTGTAGACATAGCCATGACATTCAGTGAGAGGGGCTGCTTACTTCATTTTGTTAATATTGGCAATTACAAGTTCTTATTCGGAATATAACTTAACTTTAAAGACGAAATTACTGGCAAATTACGAAATCACAGCTTCATGTCAAACTGAGTGTGTCGCCAAAGCATTAAATTAAACGTTTACAGACAACAAAAATACAGTGTGAAAAACTGTTAGGCTAACAAGTTTTCAAAGACACAATTTTCAATCCGTTTTAATCTAGTTCATGTTTGTCCATCTGTTCCTCTTTTTGTATTTGATGTAGCCTGCGAGCAAGCTCTCCTGTTTGGGCGAGAGAAGCGATCCTCGCGAGAACACGTGAGCGAGGGGCCGAGCGCGGCTTCGCCGCTCGCTCGCGCGTTCTCGCGAAACTCGCTTCGCTCGCCCAAATTGGAGAGCTTGCTCGCAGGCTATATTTAATGTGTTATTTATAGCCTTATTTTAAAGTTTTGAGCTGTTCCCACTGTTTGAAATTCAGTTTATCCTGGTTGGTGCATTTGCTTGGCTTGCAACTTGCTGAATTGTTCGAGCACAATTATTGAAGGACTCCGTCTGGACACAGGTCCCGCCAGACAAAAATTTGTCCAGACTCGTGTAACTAAGGTCTTTATACTATTACATGAGAAATTTCTGCAATTTGATTGGCTTAGAGCAGTGGTATTTCAGCTTAATTTGAAATACCTACATGTGAAAATTACAAACCTTTTGAGGGTAGTAGTATAAACAAATAATAGCATGATTTGTACGTGATATTTGGCATAAATACCACTTGTGATATTTCGAAATTGTCCCAAATTTCACTCGCCTAATTACGGCTCGTGAAATTTCGTATAACAATTTTGAAATATCACTCGTGGTATTTATGCCAAATATCACTACAAATCATGCTATTACCTATACAAATTATCATAAACGCTAGTCAACATTTACCCTTCATATAAAAGTGCGATAAATAACTTACTCATTCCTTTAAGGAAATATGGGACATTAAAATCCCGTTGGCTTTTATCTGGTGCCGCATTTAGGTCTTGTTTCTTGTAAACGTTGGCTGGCAAGGCATGTGACGAATAACATTGGTCGTTCCTCAGAACAAAGTGATCGTAGCCTCGAAACTGAGCTAGCTTGGAGCAGCTTTTGGACATGAACTGTACGTGTTTATAATGAGGGACTTGACCCAAATATGATAAACTCCATTTACGGTCGGAAATGTAGCTCCTTGGCATCCCAGCCATTAGGTATGCTGTTCATAGAATGAATAATAAGTACTTAGATAAGTAAAATTTGCCGTGATCCAGGCTTTACATGATTAAAAAGGCGGAAAGGCCGGAGGAAGCGCGCCAGATTCGCAGAACTAGTTCTTGGAAGTAAGTAGGTTCGAATGTTACTCTGGATGTAAGAATAGACCCTCCACAGTTTATTTTCAAGGGAATGTTTATCGATACTGAAAAAAATAACGACGTTAAATTACTAAACATGTTTAGCTTGCCAAGTGACGTTTGCATGGTAGGGCCACAGAAATGAATGGGATATGATCAATGCACTGTTCCTAACACTGAAGCTGTCAAAATTTCTTTTATTGCTTTCCTTTAGCACTCGCAAACATACGTCCACCGCCTCTTGTGCCATTGTTTCAAATTTCTTTGAAGAACAGCGAACTCAAAACCACCCACAATACCTTTCGGGATTGTCGCGTGCACTTTTTCCGACAACCTTTCACGCAATAGCTGTATACTTACGTATTCCAGTGACAATCACCCCTATAGATGCCACTGGACCGCTAGCGTAAATTACTGCCGGCTTTTTCCATATGGGCTTTCCACCATCATATGCAACATCAATCCTCTGCTGTACAATTATTGTAGGCGACTCTAATGAAAAAGAGAAAACTATTCTGTTCCGCGTCACTAGACCTTTGGCGCCCAGGGGGGTACTCCGGAGTTTAAGTGACGGGGAAGATCGAATGGGGGCTACAATCAAAACCCCCAAAAAATCCCGAGACCGAATTTCGAAGCCTTAAAAATTTTCAGAAAGCGTTAAATGATATAAGATGTTGCACTTGGTCGAACCACAGGTAACCCAGGCTCTGTTATAGTACCACAGTACGGTTCTAGTAAAATTACAGTGTTTGTATGGGGTAAAAATATCATCCTAAAATTTCTAGGAAATACTAAATAAAGATAAATAAAACTTACTCTGCAGTTAATTCTTGTTGTCCTTATTGCTCCAACGAAGTTTCGTGATAATTTGCAGTAATTTGTT
>CALNXI010004507.1:0-25340 GCA_942486025.1 Porites evermanni | reverse complement strand
CCAAGAGCCATAATGGGACATTATGGCTCTTGGAAAAACGCTTTTCAAAGTTGCAAAACTAGTGTCCAGGTCAGCGCGGTCCCAAAGCTGACTGTGTCCTATGCAGCAAATATGCTTTTTAAGCGACGCACGTCGATTGGAGGTAAACGTTTTGCATTCTTGGGCAGTGGATTTACCTTGGTTTTGCCTAGATTTTCGGGTAAATTTGTCTCGATGAGAGTAGACACTTAGCTATACAAAGGTTGGTAGCGTCAGGGTGTATTTAAAGTGAAAAGACCTCTCTTCCGGTTGACTTACGTCGCTTAAAAATACCCTTGTCTAAACTCCCTAATTTTGAGTAGAATGAAAATGTTGAATAGTGCTAAATGAGATAGTTTTGAAGAAAACATTGTAAGATAATGATAATTAGGCAAATTGCAGCACTCAGTGATACTGGGAGTATTTTTACAGGAAACTTCTGACTGATCTGTTGATGCCAAAGTAAATGGTTGCCAAACCTTATCTAAAACAGGTTACAGTTTAAGTCATCTGACTTAGAAGCTATTATAAAACTATTAGCAAGTGAATGATTACTTTAGCATCTACGAGTCGTTCGCTTACTCGACTTTGTAAATAGTTTTTAATAGTTTGTGTGTGTGATAACTTTTTAATTGTAAATAGCTAATACATTGTCGTATTTTATAATTTTTCTCTTAATGAGATTAACCGAGAATATAGTTATATCCTAACAAAAACAGATAAACTTGGATTTTTTCAACTTACAAAGGAAAGTAGCGACATTGATTTCAATTCATATTTTCATTATTTAGATGGAAGAACCGGTCCGGGACCTTCATCGCAGGAAGAAGGTTTGTTTGACAGACTAAGCCTTACTACGCATATGTCGGGTTAGAGGCGGGCAATACGCTTATCAAATCCCCAACGAGTGACCTGATCTTACTAGCCAGAAGATACTTTACTGCACGTTACTACAACATGAAGACTGTGAAAAGTGTCTTTGTCAAAGTATGGAAAGGAAAGAAGTTCATTAAAGATCGAAATCTTTTCGTAGATAGGATAAACAGCATGTCACGAGCGATGGAGAAAGAAAAAAAATCTTAAGTCCTCTACGGTATTCGAACCCAAGATCTCCCGAACACGCGGGATGTTGACGTAGAAAGCTCAATAACAGAGGCCTTTATTAAAATTCTTGCTCTCCGTTATTAACATTTGTTTCTTTTTCCCTTTTAGCTATACCCAAGCCAGTTGGTTTGTATCCACTAAACAAAGCCTTTGGCGGTAAAGACGCCGGTCCTAACAACGAAAACGGAGTGCTTAGCAACGTAGATCTTTCAACAGGACCTAATGGTAAGACTAAGAGGATAATCAACTTGTATGTTAATCAACCTTGATATTCAAACTTAGCGCGCTTTTGTAAAATTCTGGGAGCTTATTGGCTGATTGTAGTACGTAGTCCAAAGGGTGCTCCCTTTAATGGACCATACGGGGTACCTTTTTCAGGCTTCAGGTATATGAAAGGGTAGGGATTTCACGAGTTAAGATCTCTCTAAAAGGGTAGGGAAATCTGTCATTTCAGTTTGTTCAAAGGCCCAAAAGGGCTAACACTAAACAGATGCATTTTATTGCAGTAAAAAAGTCGCAAAAAACGTCCCGGTATTGTGGTTTATTCATATCCTACCCTTATAAACTTTGTTGAGTACCTCCCCCTCCCCCCCCTGCAGTATGTTATTGGTCAAAAACACACTATTGCCAAGTGCCGTAACGTGAAAATTTCTGAAACTTTGCACAGGTGTTGTCTCTTGGAATTGACTTATTTGTTTCGTTTTTATTTGGAACGATATTTTGACTTACTTACGTCGCTATGTAGGCTTTGAATAGGCTTGTTACTTTCTGTCCTGTTGTTGTGGTACTTCCTTTAAAAGTCGTCGCTTTTTTAATGCAGCTCATCCAGTTTAAACATTACTAGGGTAGAATTCTGGCTGTAGAATGAGCTCGAAATTATTCATACTGCATTCGAATAATCCGTAGACAGTATTTGAAAATCTCGTTCATTGTACAGCCCAGTTTGTATGTACATTTGCCGAACAGACACTCACATCACTGTCTTATCCCTGAAAGAAAATGATCTCTTTTACTTAACACCGTACTTCTGTAACAATCCGAGGAAGTTTTTATTACTTTGCGCTCCTACAGCTCAGTGGTTTCAATACAAATTGAAGCAGGTTTGTATACAGTAACCGACTGCAGCAACAAGGGGCCGATTGCCCTTTCTCATTTTGAAATTTCAAAACCCTAAAGTGCGATTTTCAGCGTTCTGGGAACTAAATTGAGTACAAAAGAGCTTGTTTTTTTATCGAAGAAAATGTAGCTTTCAATAAAGTTTCAATTTATCACCCACAAAATCAAATCCGCCGCAAGCAATGAACAAATGTCGGTAATTAGATTACGTACATCTGTACGTGAATAAATTCTGCGTAAACCTATAAAGAAACTTGCGAAAAATTGACTGAAATACAGTCTCAACATTACTAAAGCATAACATAAAACCAATGCGCCGTTATGAAAACACATCGTATTTATTCGGGAAAAAAAAAAGACGACTTCTCTGAGTGAAGATGCCGTCACGTTTCGTCGGTCGTCGGTGCTTATTGAATCAGTTAAGCCGTTTACCAACTAAATGTAATATGTTTTCTTGCTTATCAGATGATGACGGTGGCGCGTACGAATTTAAAGGAACAGCTGATTCCTTTGTTGAAATTCCAAATGACGGCAAGCTCGATACACAGAACTCCATGACTATTTTAGCAAACATTTACCCCAGCGGGAGTGGGGGGCCCATATTGAACTACAAAACAGACGGCTGGGGTGTACACTTGTGGCAGTTTGAATCAACGGAGCTATTTGTAAGATTTGTACACCGCAACGGAATTTTCCATAAACCAATCGCTTCAAGAGTTTTACAGGTTTGTGGTCGCTTTTCTGTTTCGATATTATTATGCATTAAACTTTGATACTGTATGGTGTAATCATTTTAAGGTGACTTACAACGGTATTCATTTCAGCGCTTCACGCACGCACAAACTCCCTGGTATGGCTAGTACCTTACGCATGCGCACAACCATATCACCCCGGCAATGGCAGCCATGGACAGCTGTTTCGTCCTTATTGGGACTCATCATCAGCATAACATAGCCCCAGGCAAGAGGTCTCTCTCGGGATCATCGATCCCAAGTGGTAGGTTGTGTACGGTGGAGCTGTCACTTAGAGGAGTGCTTTTGCACTCGCCTCGGTAGTAAACGCCGGGGTCGATGATCGCGAGTGAGACCTCTCGCCTGGGGCTATGCCATGCCGATTGGTCCTAATGAGGAAACAGCTGTCCATGGCTACCATTGCCGAGGTGATTGGTTGTGCGCGAACGTAAGGTACTGGCCATACCGCCGAGTTGGTACGTGCGCTTCACTGCTGAAATTGGTATTATTTACTGGAGTATTTACGACAGACCCACCCTAAAAAGGGGAGGGGGGGGTAAATGTTACGATCTCGTCCTTCTTTCGAACCGTAGTAATAAAGTCGCTGATACATGCGTTCGTCTCCTTCGAGGGAATTTCTTCTTGTGAAGTCTTGAACCTTCCTCGACCTCAACAGTTGTTTAAGCATAGTAACATTCTGTCAAGTTTTCTTTTTTGTTCTTTTCGTTTTCTTGACTCGTAATAAATTCATTGACTGAACTTATGTCTGCAAGGTGGGAAAACCGGTACAGCTTTTTCACTAGTGAAAAATTTCCTATGCGGCCTGTGATTTGTCATACGATATTTTCGATATATATATTCGATATTTTTTACTGGTGTGTATGACCAATCAGATTGTTCCAGTTTTTGTCAGACCATTCTTTTGACAGCTCTGTTTAGAGTAACTGTCAGTGGTCACATACTAAATCCTTTACCGCCGACTGGCAAAGTCAATTAATTGCAGGGTACGGAACTGTAAGGCAATAGGACTGGGCTCGATTCCACGTGGAACCAACACTTAGGTTCTTAAAACAACAGAGAAGGAGTGCCACCTTTGCCGTAGATACACTTTCCTTTGTTGTCGGATAAGGGCGAGAAACCATGTGCACATGTAATTTGCGCATTATAACTAATAGATTTATTATTAACCATGTACCACATGTCACAGTTACTTAAACGGACTCTGTAGGTCGTAAAAGGACTTCTGGCCATCCGTAACAAATCTCAGACAGTTACTTCCACTAGTGTCCGCCTCATTTCACATTTACCTAACAACTGATAACGTCATTGATTGTAAACTTCCAGACAGCCATTTGAGCCCGTAAGCAGTCTAGCGAAGTCCACCACATAGTGATGTAAATTATTCCTGAAAATCCTCAAGGGAGTGAATAACTAACATCCCCGGGTAGATCTTGAATGACAAATGACACAAATGCGCCTGAAGTCAGGGGAGGATGGCACACTTAGTGGTTTACTGAGCCATACTGTTTTATAGTCTGTTGATTCTAGTGAATGGCCAGCTTAGAATGTAGAAAGAGCTCCGCTTTTAGGCTTGGCTAAATTGATGTTTTAAGATACTTGTGTTTCATTTTTGCAGCTGAACGAGTGGAATCAGGTTGGTGCAACATACGACAACACGACTGGTGTAGCACAGCTGTGGCACAATGGCAAGATGGTGAAGAGTCGCAACATCGGTCAGATCAAACTTGCCACCCAGTATCCAATCAGAATCGGTGCAAGGGATGGGGATGATAGAAGGTTCGCTGGCAAAATTTCCTGTTTGCAGATTTACGACAAGGCTCTGGATGAGCAACAGATTGGAAACCTCAAGAGTTGTCCAGTCAAAGGTAATGATTGCCGCTTTTCATCTAGTAAACTTGTACTTCAGTCATATCAAAGTTGTGCCACAGGCTACCCATTACAGGTATACCCCACAGTCACACTGTACGTCACCTTTCACTACAAACGAAACCTGCTCGTCAGTCAATAACAGCTTCCCGACTTCTTCCAAGAAACCTACAGCCAAGAGAGATACGATTGTTATGTTCAATTTTCAATGTTTCTAATTTCTTATTTCTTTTGACCCTGCCAATAGTAAATAAACTGAACAGTATAATTTACTTTTCATTAATAACTTTTTAATTGTATCTGCTAGGTAGTTGCTTTTCTTACTACAGGGTAAATATGATGGTATGTTCAGAACTGAATTAAAATTATTTTTTCACCCATCCGAATATACAGCTCGGGTAATACATTAACGACATTGAGGAATAAAACTACCTATTTCCGTTACGTTAATTTTATTCGTTTATTCATTTATTGATGATATTTGATTCACAGCGAAAATTTCCCTGGATGACGAACAAGATTCTGGTTTTGGATCAGGGTCGGGAGACTGGGACGAACAAGACTTGGATTGTAAGTTATTTTGAAGTTCTTCATGAATATGAAGGAAGCAAGTATACTACATTATTACAAGGAAAATTCAAGCATCAATAATGCAACTAGACATAAGTTCCTGTTTACTTTACTTACGAGCAGTTTGTAATTCTCTTACAGCAAGTGCCGTTTCCTTTTCTCACAATGCTGGTAAATATGATAAGGATGAAGAAGCCGATGATGAGATTCAGGGTAAGAATCAGACCAAGTATGATCGGGGCTGACTAAAGTAGTAGGAAACTGGACCGAGTTAACGTTGGCAAAGACTTCTGGGACTGTTACTTGGAACAGGGAAAAAATTGGCCAATAGCTGATCAACGCGTCCCCCGTAACGATCCCAGAAACAATTGCGGGATACATTTCGGCTCCAGTTCCGTTCTTGTATTTAAAGTGGCGAATGCGTCAGAGGCCCCGTCAACACGAATCCGGATTTTTTTGGAAAGGCATTTTTTCTACGCGAATCAGCCTTCCGTCCACATGAAGCCGGTGAATCAGCTCATTCACCCGTGGCCTATTCGTGTAAAAAAAAATATGCAGTTTCAAAAATATGCGGATTCTTGTGGATGGGGTCTAACGGCTTGTTTACATGGAGGTGGGGGACCCCAGATAAATGAAGTAACATGTGGTGGGTCACCCCACGTATCACGTAAACGTGATCAAATTAAAATGAGAGATTATATGGACAGGCGGGTTACCCCACCTAAGCGGGTTACCTCACCTACCTGGGGTCCCCCACCTCCATGTAAACAGGCCCTTAATAGACCTTTTTAGCTTGACGTTTGGTTTCAGACCACGTGATGTTCTTCAGGGAATTTGCCTTTTGCCTTTTGTCTTTTGATTAATTATGCATACATATGCACGTGGATGCATGTGCATAAGACAAAACTTGAAAGACACAGTTTTCTGGGTGCCATCACGTGGTCTGAAATAGGAAAACAAAAGAGACAAGCTAAAGTGGTCTATTATCCCTATACTTTGTTACTTGGGCTCGGAAATGATGCGCTCGTTGGAGGGGCAACTAAAAATCTTGTTCCTTCACTAAGTTTGACAAAATTAAACAGAACAGTATTCTAAAATTATTCAGTAATCAAAAATTAATTGGTAATTAAAATTTATTACCAATAATGATTATCTCAGTAATCTTTAAATGTACGATTTCCGCTGATCTGTAGCTAAACTAGTAAGGTGTAACAGTCATAAGGGCTCTGCTCTATCTCTAACATATCGTTGTAGATGTCTTTGTTAGACATGCTGACTTGTAAGGCTTTTATCTTTGTGTAAATCATCGTCAATTTGTAGATTTCACATCGGCACATTTAGCAATGATATGCAATAAACATTTAACCACTTTTTATGATAATCATGCTTTAACTGTAACGACTGATTGAGGGTAGATAAATAATTGTTCACATTTAAAATGGTAATTATGTAAATCACGTCATTTGATACCATTATTATCTCACTTATTTTTCTAGGTTCTGAGTCCTATTCAGGTGAGAATCCGACATTGAAAGGCATACAAAATATCCTAACTTAAGCGTCCATCTTTTGACTTTTTCTTAGCCTGCGAATACAGCCCTCCCTCCTCCTTCCTTGCCGCTTAAAACATTTCGTAGTCTCTCCTGCAAAACGTCCCTCAGGGGCACCCAATGACTATATTCTGTAAAATATCTGTTCGAGAGAGCAAATATTGCCTAGAAATTTCTAAAGCTTGAGAAAGGCTAAAAATTTCAGGATAACCGTTCCATTCGTCTAAAATATTCAGAGGTTTTCTAATAGCTTAACTGCGATTTTTGGAGGTTGTGTTTTCACATTTTAATATCAAGATATTGCGATTATTGTTTAAAAAAAGGCCTCCTAAAACTTTCGGAATAAAGACAAAACGTTCCCCACAATTTTGTATGAAAGCAAGGCTACTCCATGTCCTCGAACTTTCGCCCGGACCCATAAGGGTAGCTAACACTTTCGGATGAGACGAAAAAAACACCTAAAACTTTCGTTGCGACCAAAGTTCCCCTAAGACATCCGAACAGATAAATAGTTTTTAGTGCAACTCTGAATTGACCAAACAGGCCTCTAAAGAATAGAGAAAAACATCTGAGACACTTCTGGCGTATTTGGAAACATTCGGTCGTCCCTGGTCCCTAGCAGCGAGAAACGAGGAGAGACGGTTATATTCGCAGGCTGTGTTTTTGTTTGTTTAGTTTGTTGTCTCTATACGTTTTATAGAGTAAACGAAATTAAATATCACTTGTAGGAAACAAGTGTGAACCTCAACCGTGTGAGAATGGAGCTAAGTGCATTCGTGACAGCAAGAGACTAGATGGATATAGGTGTAAATGTACATCAGATTTTACTGGGCGAAACTGTCAAGGTAACCCACTGCTTTTCAAAAAAATCCTTTTTATATGTCAGGATGTGTGATTGATTATCACAATTAGTGCCCCATTTACACCAATTAAACATGTTTTATAAAGCCAGGTTTAAAAAAATTGGAAAACGTAAATGGAAAATTGGAGTACATACATATATACAGGATTCAAACAAACTTTAACATTCTCTGTAATTTGCACATGATTTGGAATAGCCTTAAGTCAGTAAGCAGCGTTTATGAGGAAAACAATTTTAAACCATGTTGAACTAAACAGCTATTAAACGTGTTTAAGCTTTGGTGTGAATGGGGCATGTCGTCTCTCGCCTTTTGGCAGCGATGGAAGTAACTCGATGGCAAGTTCTGAGAAAGTATGGGCACATCGTGCGATATAATTAATAATTATTCCTCGAGCCCGAATGGGCTCTGAGTCAATAGCCCATGAGGCCGCGGGCCGAATGGGTTATTGACTCGGAGGCCATGACGGCGAGAGGAATAATTGTTTTAGTAAAATCCAACTGGTTGGTCAAAAATATCGAGAATAAAAAAAATTCAGCTAGTTAAAGCCAGACTTTAACCCTTATTTGCCGCCAAAAAGCCCGCGCTTTTCGCTACTAGTGGGCTATACCATATAGCCTAGTAGTAGCTCAACCAATCAGAACGCAGCATTGATAATAGACCGCTAGTAGGATTTTACTAACAAATGATATTTGGCCGCAGCAACTGACGGATATTACTGGGCGATTTACACTCAACCAAAACTTTCGAAAATTTGGAAGCAGGACAAGCAGCGGCAAATGGTTCAAAAATTTCACGAAGGAGTTTCCAGAAATTCCAGAAACTGTTTAATTTCCGAAATACGAACCATTTCACCGAAAATTCTAGAAATTCCGGGAGCAAAATGAAATGGAAAGAAAACTTCCGGGAAAAATTTTTCAAAAAGTTGGGTATAACTCGCGAGGTTGTCCTCCTTTTTGGAAATTTTGGAAAATGCTGTTCCTTTCGCTTCTGGAAGTTGCCCGAAAATTTAAACCAGACGTTTTGGTTGAATGGGAAACGCCAAATAATAAATAATAGGTTATTTTGCATAAAGAAATCGATAAGAATTAAGGTTTATGTACGCGTATTTCTTGGATTAAGAACAATGCATAAGTGGTATACTTAAAGTAAGTCGCGATTTGTAGATGTGGCCACGTTCCCAGACGCTCTGACAATCTAAATACATTACTATTGTNACCATATAGCCTAGTAGTAGCTCAACCAATCAGAACGCAGCATTGATAATAGACCGCTAGTAGGATTTTACTAACAAATGATATTTGGCCGCAGCAACTGACGGATATTACTGGGCGATTTACACTCAACCAAAACTTTCGAAAATTTGGAAGCAGGACAAGCAGCGGCAAATGGTTCAAAAATTTCACGAAGGAGTTTCCAGAAATTCCAGAAACTGTTTAATTTCCGAAATACGAACCATTTCACCGAAAATTCTAGAAATTCCGGGAGCAAAATGAAATGGAAAGAAAACTTCCGGGAAAAATTTTTCAAAAAGTTGGGTATAACTCGCGAGGTTGTCCTCCTTTTTGGAAATTTTGGAAAATGCTGTTCCTTTCGCTTCTGGAAGTTGCCCGAAAATTTAAACCAGACGTTTTGGTTGAATGGGAAACGCCAAATAATAAATAATAGGTTATTTTGCATAAAGAAATCGATAAGAATTAAGGTTTATGTACGCGTATTTCTTGGATTAAGAACAATGCATAAGTGGTATACTTAAAGTAAGTCGCGATTTGTAGATGTGGCCACGTTCCCAGACGCTCTGACAATCTAAATACATTACTATTGTATCTAAAATTTTGATTTCTTTTTCTCTTTTTTAATTTCAAGTGTCCAAGCCAGACGCTGAAAATCCAGTCGTTAAGAGAGCAAAAATCCCCAAACCCGAACTCAAGACTGGCAGCGAAGGTTATCAGAAAAATGCCAGTTCTCTCAGCATCATTGGTGAGCTTTTGGTTCATTTTACATTAACTTCGTTTGCACTGAAAATAGCCTAAGTTTCTTTCTTTTTTGTCATTATTGTTGCTGTTGTTTTTTGTCGTTTTCTTCTTTTTTTCTACTCATGAACAGGGATAATATAATAGTAAAGAGAGCGAACACACACATGATCTTTATTCCATAAAGAATCCATTTAAGCGTTATTTAAGCGACAACAATGTTATGTTTTAAAACGTTTATTTTTTTTCAGCTTCGAAATCCCTGTGAAACAGCGTTTTAGAAACGCTCTCTGGATATCCCATAATGAAAAAGCCACAATTGTGCGCCAAATATGTGACTTCATTTTCCTCGCAAAAATGTCAAGATTTGAAAAAGTGAAAAAATAATGTTTTGGTAAATAATGATTTTTATTTTCAAGGCGCTTGCGTGAAAGCCTAGAAAGATATCTAAACATGATTTGAATTTCTCGCCATTTTATTGCTAAAATTATATACGAGGAATTATAAATCTCCTACATAGGACTAATTTGGCCTATATAGGAGATTCGAGTTCTCTAACCGTTATTCGTTTATTTAATTTTCTCTTGAGAGACAATACAATACACCACTATTACTTTTAGTAGGGTTTGCAGATGGTCCCAAGTGACAAACTAGATACATTCTTTCTAACAGAAAACATACCAGAAGAAAAGAAGCAAGATGTGCTCTTACTTTTCCAAAAAGTCGGTTGTTACAAGGATGAGAGCGTCCGACATGATCTGCCTGACAAAGCCATAGTGAAATCTGTGTCACAAGAAGACTGCGTACGATCATGCGCATTAGAGGAGAAGGGCTATTCGTACTTTGGACTTCAGAACTCTGACACATGTTACTGCGGGCACAGATATGGCAAATATGGCAAAGCGGATGAGGCAAACTGTAACATGCCGTGCACAGGAAATGACAAAGAAAACTGTGGCGGTAATTCTACAAATATGGTGTATTTCTTTGGTCTAGGTAGGTAAAACATAACTATCGTGAGAAATAAGAAAAAATATTTATGTTTACGTTATTTCACTAATACGTCTTAGCCAATACGAAACACGGCAAAATGAACAAATGAGGCGATGAGCTTTTTTCACGTTGTGCTGAAGTTGCTCCTTTTATTCCGTATCTTATCTTTGTTCGTGTCTTAACTCGTCTGGTTTTAACATAACCTTGTGCGTGATCAAATTTCCGTAGCTACAAGAAAAGACACTGGGCACTTACCATTTACGTGGAGAATGGAAAATCCAATGTTTTGATCGCGTCATTTCGTTTTGGAAGCTTCAGAAAATGTGGGCAATTCTTTCCAAGCCTTTTTGTCACGTCAGTCAAACCTCGTTAATACGGACACCGAGGGGGCCATAGAAAGTGTCCGTATTTAATACGGGGTGCCCGTACTAAACGGGTGGATAGGGACTTTAAGCAACGACTACCGAAGGGTCAAGTACGGTGACCTAAAGTATGTTTTTCCCCCCACGCGTCATTGCCTTAAGTTTAAGAAACCACGACTGCGACAGCGGTCAAAACGTCGCTTTTTAGCAAAAATCAATTCGCATTATTTCAAGCTTTTTCGCGATTATTGCAAGTCGCTCAGTAGGCAAATTCATAGAGGAAAAAAGTTCGTCTGCGTTTGTTTACGTCCTCGATAAAACGTGAAATTAGACATTTTCACGTCGTGTCCTGCAGTGATGGCAAAGAAATGTTGATAAATCAATAAGATGCACGTGCAAAGTTGTGGGCCGTAGTGTCTAGTACGTACAGTATTTAGTTGTATTTTACGTGCTTAGAACGCCAGTGTATATTTGAAACAGAATCGCAAGATATACGCATTGTATCCTTTTTCGGTCATCCTTGGAAATTTCTGAAGGCTCATTTTTCGATTAAGAGCCAGTGTCAACCACGAAACCCAAGTGAGAAATACAGACGCAAAATACAGTTGACGAGAAATTTCATTAGGGATATCATCTCACCAAGGGGTGTGAATAAGACTGATAAAACCCAAGAAGGCCTTAATTTGCCTATGTATCGTCCTTTTTCATGAATGTTTTTTTAAACATGTCCTTGGCGTGGGGGGTCACTTCACGGCTTCAACCTCAGGAGAGGTCGTAAGAGCTATCTTTCCCCAGGGACAAAGCAAACTGTCCGTAATATCGTGGTGTCCGTAAAGCGGAGTTTGACCGTATATGGTATATTGTTACGTCATTTAACCTCATCTGACGTGTCTTCAGGCACCAACTATACTATTAGCTCTTTAACTGGAGACATGGATGGAGCTGACACAGACGCTAATGTCTACATCACATTATATGGAGAGAAGGGAGACTCGGGATTCAGAAAATTGGACACTAAACATTTTTCAAGAGGAAAGTAAGTACTCGTTCATATCTTGTACAAGTAAGTTATTCCCATGAAGAAAGATTAGCCACATCATTCTCTGGGTTTGGTTAGCGCCGGTTATTTTTAGGGCGAAGGGGGAAATTTCGAGAACGCACGCGCGCAAGGCGTTCGCGTTTCCCTCGCGCACTTCGCGCCCTACAAAAATAATCCATAAACTGACGCCTGTCACGCAGGGTTGGGCTTGATTAGACTCGGGAAGGCCTGATTAAGTTCGGTTAGTCATTCACACATGCTCGGCTTGGGTCGGAGAAAGAGTGGGTGACAAGCTCAAAGAGCTGAAAAGCTTGCAAAGTTATTTATGTTATTCTTATTTAAATAGGCTAGATCACAAATCGATCTTTCATGTACCTCCCATGCACTGGAAAGGGTACGCTGAAAATCAGGACCACTGGCCCTCTTTATGACGCAAAAGGCAAACAGGAGTTGTTAAACTAGGGGGCGTTTACCAAGGTTTTTAAGCCACTGTGTAATGTTCTTTCTATTATATAGACAAAAAGAGATTGATAAAATAATAGAGGGAAATTACTGAAATTACGTCATCGATAAACTCACGTGTGATATTATGGAAAATAAACTACTCGGGTCCCGGATGTAGTATTATGAATTTTACGAGTGGTATATTTTCCAGTAAAACACTCGTGTCTATATAATAATACCTGATAAGTAAATGTGGTTTACAACTTTGCTTGATTCTGGGTGAAAGTTAACCCCCAGCCAGATGAGTAGTCCTTATAAAAGCCATCATGAATAAAAGTTCGCCTGAAAATATGAAGTGTTATGAAAATGGCAAGTACGAAATACTAGTTAAATAAACCTACGTTAAATCTTTTACAAAAATGTCACGGACGCAAATCAGTTTAACCACATTATACCAAGAAAATGTTGTTACATCGTCACAATGTTTTCCAGTCTTCATAGGCTTTAGTAGCTTGAATTTCAGACATCCCTTCGAGTCGCATACTCCCATCAGGGACGTCTGAATCGACGAGCAGTTGATGCCGTCCAGTGACGTCACTACCCGAAAACCGGGTAGTGGTTTTGATTGGTTGATTGTCCGAACATTCGCATAATTATGTTTAATTATGAATGCTTACGTGAAGTTCAAAATTTCGACAATCTTTGTTGTAAAAAGTAGAAAAGCCCTAACCTTTGACAAACAAAGAATCGATGCGGAAAGACGGTAGGTTTACATTTAGGGAGCCGCTTTGTGAGATTTATAACTAGCTTCTGTCGAGCTAGCAAATTTTCGAACGCGAACATGTTTGATTGCTGAATTATGGCGCTATACAAAGCAAAAGACTCGTTCAGAGTATTGCATGTAGTTAACAGTTTGAACGTTTAACATGAGTCACGATTTACGAATAAACCAATTATGTACCATTTAGACTTCCGGACGATATTTCTTTGTTTGCCAGTTGAAAATCGTGTTTTGTTTTTTGCATGAATTAAAGCAAAGTAGTAGTGACGTCACTGGATGGCATTAGCGGCTGATATGGGTATGTGACTCAAAGGGGTGTCTGAGACTCAGGCTAATGGTTTAGAAGCCTAAGGTACAAACAAGGCAAAAAAAAGCATTTAAGCTTTATTCTTGAAAACTCCAGATCACGGTAACGGACGAAAATGGTCAAAGGTACGAGTTTCCTTGCAAGGAATGGCTGAGTGAAACACAAGGCGGAGGCAAAACAGAACGTCTCCTAAGACTACAGCACACATAGTGCCCGCTACTGCGCATGCTAGTAAGGTAATGACAGGTTGCATATTTCAATATAAGTATCACAAATCGATCTTTCATGTACCTCCCATGCACTGGAAAGGGTACGCTGAAAATCAGGACCACTGGCCCTCTTTATGACGCAAAAGGCAAACAGGAGTTGTTAAACTAGGGGGCGTTTACCAAGGTTTTCCGGCCGGCCCTTATTTTTGGCATTATATTATAGACCCTTAAATTCGAGGACGATGACAAGGACAACTATGAGGACCAGATTTCGCTTAAATTGTTTTTCGCGTACTCTCAAAAAATAGACAACCCGGAAATCTTTATTTAACTTCTTTTGTTTTTAACCAGAAAAGTTAACAAGGTTTTTTTATTAGTGAGGGAGATTTAACCCTCTCAGAATCGTAAAATGAAAAATACTGTTAATAAAAATATTTGATACTCCTTGTTTCCGCTACCACAACATTTTCACTGAACGCTTAGTCGAATGACAAGGACTACCACGTTTTCCCGCCAAAATGACGCTGGTTCACGCGTGCGCCCACCCACCATTTCGAACTGAGAAATTCTCGTCCTCGTCTTAGAATCTAAAGGCCACATGTTTTTTTCATATTTGGCACGACTTCTTAAATGTGGTGCTTCCAATTAAATTGCTACCTTGAAGAAATGATATGGGTATCTTGAACCTAACCATTTAATGATCCTAAGAAAGTGTTAAATTGTTGCACTATTTAATGAAATGCTGTATTTAATCCTAGTCAGTGAATAATAAGCATAGTGCATTTCATTTTCTTTCTTGAAGAAATGAAAATAACACTCTGATGTTACCGGATCTTGGTAAACTCAGGCAAGTCAGAATATTACATGATAACTCCGGATCAAATCCCAGTTGGTTCCTGGAAAAGGTAAGGGAGATTTTTTTAACAGAATAAAGGATAAAGAAGACTACGTGTCGTACAGTTTTACACGCGAATTTCCAGGCTCAGACTCAAATTAACATAAAATAAGGAAGATAAAAAAAACGAATTTTTTGTAATTTGAAACAAATGTGCATTTTTTATGTTTTAGACTTCAATTACACACATTTCTGGGGCTTTTTCAGTTTTGTTGGCCTTGAAAACTTTACTCGTCCTTATTTATTCCAACTCGCAGTGTGAATGATGTGATTACCGGAGCGCATTATCGCCCGAGTTCAATGTAGTACCCATCTTGAAATTACCGATCCTCTTTGGCTTCGCTTCAGAAAGTCAAGTAAGCGCCCCGGACACCACTTTTAGCATGATATACGGTCACTGAAGTTGACAGGTTAAGCATTAACTTTGAAGTTATCTTTTAAGTTTTACGTTTTTCCTTAGCGCGTATTCGTTAAATAAATTCTATTAGTTTTGCTGTAGATAAGTAGGACGGAGCAAAAGGCGAGCTGTAAGGGGCTGAGAATTATTTTACAAGAACAGCACGTATTGAGCGAAGAGAAAGAAAAAGACGTAAACGACCGTTGAAATACATAGAGGATATTACACGGTGGCGCGAAGATATGAATTTTACTTTCGAGTGCCAAAACAATATTTTACGAACGAGCGCAGCGAGTGAGTAAAATATTGTTTATGCCACGAGAAAATAAAATTCATATCTTCAAGCCGCCGTGTAATGTTCTTTTTGTTATATAGACAAAATGACATCGCTAAAATAATAGAGGGAAATTACCAAAATTACGTCATCGATAAACTCACGTGTGAGACTATGGAAAATAAACCACTCGGCTCCCGGATGTAGATTTTATGAATTTTACGAGTGGTATATTTTCCAGTAAAACACTCGTGTCTATATAATAAAAGGAAATATATTCTATAGTACACACTCAGGGCCTGACTGTACTACGAAACGCGGTTGCGATTGTTCGGGGCGCATGCGCTTCTCAGTTTAGCCCCCAGAAAAACTAGTTGTCGCGGATGCCTAAACTCTAATAAAAGATGCAAATCCAATCCCAGACATTCGTGTTTTACAGATATGTACGTCTAGGGTCCAGTTCCTCGAGGGCCGACCAAACCCAGGCATTTTAACTTTCTTATAGACTGGTTAGGACTGTCATTTTGGGTTAACATTACCAGCTCTCTAAGTGAAAGCTCGAGAAGGTTTTATAAGCTCAATTTACATATATAGAGGATATTACACGGTGGCGCGATGATATGAATGTTATTTTCGAGTGGCAAAACAATATTTTACGAACGCGCGCAGCGGGTGAGTAAAATATTGTTTTTGCCACGAGAAAATAAAATTCATAACTTTAAGCCACTGTGTAATGTTCTTTCTATTATATAGACAAAAAGAGATTGATAAAATAATAGAGGGAAATTACTGAAATTACGTCATCGATAAACTCACGTGTGATATTATGGAAAATAAACTACTCGGGTCCCGGATGTAGTATTATGAATTTTACGAGTGGTATATTTTCCAGTAAAACACTCGTGTCTGTATAATAATACCTGATAAGTAAATGTGGTTTACAACTTTGCTTGATTTTGGGTTAACCCCCACCCAGATGAGTAGTCCTTCAAAAGCTATCATGAATAAAAGTTCGCCTGAAAATATGAAGTGTTATGAAAATGGCAAGTACGAAATACTAGTTAAATAAACCTACGTTAAATCTTTGACAAAAATGTCACGGACGCAAATCAGTTTAGCCACATTATACCAAGAAAATGTTGTTACATCATCACAATGTTTTCCAGTCTTCATAGGCTTTAGTAGCTTGAATTTCAGACATCCCTTCGAGTCGCATACTCCCATCAGGGACGTCTGAATCGACGAGCAGTTGATGCCGTCCAGTGACGTCACTACCCGAAAACCGGGTAGTGGTTTTGATTGGTTGATTCTCCGAACATTCGCATAATTATGTTTAATTATGAATGCTTGCGTGAAGTTCAAAATTTCGACAATCTTTGTTCTAAAAAGTAGAATAGCCCTAGCCTCTGACAAACAAAGAATCAATGCCGAAAGACGGTAGGTTTACATTTAGGGAGCCGCTTTGTGAGATTTATAACTAGCTTCTGTCGAGCTAGCAAATTTTCGAACGCGAACATGTTTGATTGCTGAATTATGGCGCTATACAAAGCAAAAGACTCGTTCAGAGTATTGCATGTAGTTAACAGTTTGAACGTTTAACATGAGTCACGATTTACGAATAAACCAATTATGTACCATTTAGACTTCCGGACGATATTTCTTTGTTTGCCAGTTGAAAATCGTGTTTTGTTTTTTGCATGAATTAAAGCAAAGTAGTAGTGACGTCACTGGATGGCATTAGCGGCTGATATGGGTATGTGACTCAAAGGGGTGTCTGAGACTCAGGCTAATGGTTTAGAAGCCTAAGGTACAAACAAGGCAAAAAAAAGCATTTAAGCTTTATTCTTCAAAACTCCAGATCACGGTAACGGACGAAAATGGTCAAAGGTACGAGTTTCCTTGCAAGGAATGGCTGAGTGAAACACAAGGCGGAGGCAAAACAGAACGTCTCCTAAGACTACAGCACACATAGTGCCCGCTACTGCGCATGCTAGTAAGGTAATGACAGGTTGCATATTTCAATATAAGCCATACAGTAATAAACTTTGAGGTAAAAAAAAATACGCTGTGAGAGCGTATACTTGGGCGCACAAATGAGTCCACAACAAGTTTTGTGGAAAAAAAACATGCGACGACCATGTCGTTTTTTGACACGTAACTCGGTCGCAGAGTTAAACGTTGAAATGTAGCATGTCGTAAGGCTTTTCTACGTAGTAGCTTTCTAGTTCCTTAAAGATGCTGATTAAGGTCCGGCAAAACAAACAGGAAGATGGAGCTTCGCAAAGTCGTGAAATTTTACTGATGTTTGTGGTGGTATTAGGGGGGGGGGTCAAGTTTTTCTCCCTTCCCCAAACCTACAAATGTCTGCATAGATTTAGCAAGATTGTAGGGCCAGATAATTTCGTAAGTTTTCAACATATCACTTTCAGACTTGAAATCTTTTTTTGTTATTAGTTTAATTCGCTCTTCCAGTTGTGTCGATGGATTTTCTCCAGCTGTTACAGGTCAAAAGTCGAAAAAAAAAAAGGAAAAAAGGTCTATTGATTTTATCTATAACACGATAGCCCCAGAACAGTCTTTCCGTTAGGAAATGAGACGAAAAGAGAGGAAGATCTCCTCCCTCCCTCCCTCCCTCCCTCCCTCCTTCTCTCTTTGCTCCTTTTTCCTCTTACCCGTCCCCTCGCTATGTTTTTGCGCTTCCCCCATCAAGAGATCCGCCCCACAGTTCGGATAGTGCGAAGGATAAATGATCGGCACAGGAGACCGAAGTTCGGTACAAAAGGGGTCGAAGTAACCCTTTAAAACCGCGCCTTTGTGAATAAAAGTAACATTTGACATTTTCACTTCTCTAGGACCTCTTTAAACATTAAAAAATTTGCTGCCTTTTTTTTTTTTTATCTTCAATGTTTACTGTTGTTGCTTTGAAACAACATTTCATGTTTTTTTGTCCTCCGTTTTCTGCGTTAAACAAGAAAGGCGTTTTCTTAACCAAACTGTTTGTTTTGTTTGACCTTAAGAAAGTAGTTTAGGTTCTAACTTTATGAGAGTAAAATTCACAATTTTTATTTTTTATGTGAATTATTTTTAACTCTCATAATTTATTCACGGGATTACCCTCTGCTGATACCCGGCATTAAGTATTTTTAAAAATGAAAAAGTCCTGAGGATGATCAACATCAATTTTCACTTTAAAAATTTCATACATTATTAAGAGAAAAGGTTATGAGAGTTCTCAAATTATGTAAGGAAATGTGATATGTGGACATTGGGGCTTAAACGGTTGACGTGTAGTGTACTATGCACTATGCTTTGAACACTACATCTAATAGTTGAGAAATGAACCTTTAAATTTTGAGCACATTTCACAGTAAAAAGTTTAAGTCTGAACACACTAGGCAACATGTCGCTGCAAAACGTCGCGGTGACAAACCACTCCTTGTGTACAGATCGGACTACAAGTCTCAGCAACACATCGTGGTGACAAGAAGAAAAAAAGAAAAAAACATCGCGGTGACAAATTGCTTCGTGTATACTGGGGCATTTTGTCTCCGCGACCAAATTTTCTCGCTGCACAAATACGAAATTTTATGCGACTTGTTGCGGAGACAAAAATTTTGTCGAGGAGACAACGATTTTCCCACAAATTCTCCAGTACGAAACGATTTGTCGCTAAAAGATCTTGCAGCGACATATCGCCTACTGTGGTCCGACCTTTAGGGCAGCAAGGCTTCAAGAGGAGAATGATAAATTTGCAGATAAGTCTACATAAAATAATTATCTATTTTTCCAACTTATTTTTTAAGCTTGATATAGAACCTTGTAAAGATAATGAAGATTAATTTCAATAATATCAGTAACGAAATATCTATACTTTGTTACAAAATATCAGTTGTTGTATGAATGACTTTTAAATCATTTTTTAATAAATCTCCTCCGACTTGTGTTTAGATAAACAACGCCAAAGAACCGTTTTTATGTTCGTTGCGTTGTTAGTCATATAAAGCCTTGCTCCCGCGTCTTGTTTCTTTACATAAAGTTTTAGTTTACTCGTATTATTCTGTGGATTCCAATAATTTTCTTTCTTACTTGACCAACAGATTCCCGTTTCACGACTTGAAAGACAATAAAACACACGACCGCTGACAGATATAGTAACAAACACAAACAGAACGGCCATGTGACCTATTTTTACTTCCGGTCTATAGCAGGGTTAACAGATACAGTAATTTTAATACTGCTTGGGCACCTAGCCTTTTCTTAAGGCATATCATTAAGTCCAAGGAATTGACAGTATAAGTCTTGGATTTGACCGAGAAAGGCAAGTTATAAACGAAAATGGGCGTTTTCGTGAGCTGCACGAATCTTGCGAACCCCGCCATGGGATTGCTGAGGACGTTTTGTGCATTTAAGCATAATAAACATTATCAAGCTCCGTTTGCTGTAATTACAGCGTCATTTAATAAAACTAAGGGGAGTCATTATTCAGCACAGCTTCGAATCGTTAATTAGCACGGACGGTTGCACTTGTCTGGTGTTAATTCCAGTCAGCTCTGTCGCTCAAGTATCCAAACAAAAGCCATGTTTGATCCAAGTCAGGCGAATTCGAACTGTATTTATAAGCCATTTTAAATTGACCTTGAGAACCCTCGTTTTCTCTCTTTTGGACGATGTAAATTTTCCTGAACTAATTATAGACAAGACTCACTCTGCTAGTTTACAAGGCGATTAACACCAACTTTCTTATAAGGAATGAAAAGATGTTTTTATTGGCTCATTTCGATTGTATCTTATCAAACCAACTGGGTGACTTTGAGGTTCTATTCAAAGCAAGCAGAAAAGACTACTTGCTTATTAAAACCGTTTGTCTATTGTATACATAAAAACACTTTTCAGGATTAGTTATCTAGTGAGGATTGTATCGACGTTGTACCACAATGGTATGTAAATACTGTATAATAAAAGAACATTGAATTGAGTCTTGTCTTGTTCTCCTTCCCCTCCCTCCCTCTCTTCACCATCGAAAAAAGAAAGAACAGACAGAAATAAGACTATATATTTAATTAGTACATAATATATAGATTTAGCCAGCGCTAAAAGCGAAGCTCCCGTTAATAAATTTGTAATTTCAATCAAACAATAAACTTGTATTCCACAAATCAGTTCACTTTAGAGCACATTCATGTGACTTTTGTTTTGAGGGATTAAAGCTAAGTGATTTGAGAGAAAAATAATTTGCTAACAGTCCAAGAGTGCACCAAACCTTACATCGAGTTGACGGCCTTTATATGTACACCCAAAAAATAGCAATCATCTTCGATCACATGTAACGTCCATAATGGCTCTTGATCACAGTACATTAGGCCTGGAAAACAAATACTTGGAAAGCAAATCCGGCAGAATTTTTTCCGTTTGACAAGTTGGTTTTACAAAATCTTGCTAACAAATCTGGGGGCGTGTAAACCAACCTTTTATACTTTTTATACATCAAATCTGACAGTCTGAGGTGAAACAGTACTATGAGGCGCTGTTTTTATCATACAGACCTCAGACAGAACGCAGTATTTCACAGTTTTGAAATATAAATTACACTCATTCAATATTCAGGACGATCGAAGCACGCGTGGGCTTTTAGCGAAACCGCTAAAAAAATTTCCAAAATCACCTATATAACGGCCAGCCAGTTGCAAGCTGTGGAGTGTTTGAATGAACATTAATAGAGTTACATTTCAACATAATAAAGAATTTATTGTTTTTTTTTTATTCAATGGTTTTATAACTATGTGTAAACTTAACAAGCGTTTAATACGCGCGACGTTTTGAGTACTCCTGCAACTGAAAACATTAACGGCAAATTGCAAGAGAGACTACTAACAATCAATAAAAGAAATATAATTCGGTGAAACATTTACAGAGACAACAATTTTCATTCACGAAGTATCTCTAAGAATCCTGAGTCTTAATGCTTAAAGCCTAAGTTTATGTTTTAAACCCGGCTTCCCGGTGTTTGCTGTTTTCAAAGATGAACTCGAGGCGAAAAAATTGTTCAAAGCTTTCTTTCTACAGCCAAAATAAAAACGCAACGTTTTTTTCTTTCTATTTGCAGTGAGAAAATATCGACTCGAGACTTTTTAAAGTTCTGCAAGCTTAAATCAAACCTCATACTATAGGTCAGGTATCTCAACATGCATAAACTATAGCCTCATAAACTGCGCTCGGCTTCATGAAATTAGATATATGAAAAAAACAAACACAAATACAATAATTACTCAGGCAGCTCCTGGAAGCTACATCGCTTCAGACTTTTCAATCAAGCAAGGTGAAAAACGAAAACGAATCGATGCCATCCGAAATCGGAGTTCCGACTTTGACAGGCGACGTATTTCTCATCCAAAAACCCAATAGACAAACTAGCCATGAATAACAGAAGACTCTTGATAGTAGCTGAATTTCATTTCGTACATCCGGTAGAAAAAGACAGTTAAAAACATGACAAGTTGACACAAAACTCTGTCAGCTTCAGCTGTCACAGGAAACAAGTTTCAAGATGCTGCATAAATTTTCCGCATGAACTCACCTGTCAAATTTTGACCAATCAGAGCATAAACATTGGATGTAGAGCGTGACCAACGCGTTCACGGACGACTGAAAACAACAACTGGCAAAGCGATCATGTAAGAACGAGATCTTGACAAACAATCAAGACAACAAATATAATACGAAGAAACATTTAAAGGTCAACAATTTTTATTCCCGAAGACGTGTTTTGAGAGTAAAGCTGAGTCACGAATAGATTTAAATTAAGCCTTAAGTTTTAAGCCGCCTTCGCCGTGTTTGCTATTTTGCAAGATGAACTCCAGGCAAGAATATCGCTCAAAGTTTTCTTTTTACAAACAATAGGATAACTAAACTATTTTTCAGAACTTTTTCTCCTAGTCGAGGTCAGAAAATGTCTAAAGACTTTTTAAGTTGTTTACTAGGTCAGATAAATTGATTCAAACCTTACAAATGTGCGTAAAATGACAGCATAAACATGAAAAAAGAAAACACATAAAATGCAATAAAATTACTCAAGCTTACCGGTTGAGATGTAGCACGGAAACCTATCAAGTATATAAGGCCAGAATCGCTTAAGATTTTTCGCATGGTCCAGCAAGGCGAAGTAAGCTTACTAAGAGTAGCTTATTTTTGAAAACGATGATTCCCGATTTCTTTTTGTCGTGCGGCGCATTTCTCAACCACAACCCAGTAAACAAGCCAGCCAAGAATAACAAAAGAATGTTGATAGCTGCTGTATTTCATTTTGTAGATCCAGTGCAAAAAGACAGGTAAAAACATCAAAAGATGACTCAAAACTCTGTCAGCTTCAGCTATCAGTGACAAGTCGCAGATGCTGCATAAATTTTCCACTTGAATCCTCTTCGCTAGCGCGCCTGTTATTTCTTACTCTATGCCTTTCTCTTCTTCTTTCCCGTCGCTTTTCACTTACAAGCAAATAGTTTGAATCCAATCCACTATTGTTTGTTGCCATAACAATTTCTTCGAAACAGTTTACTAGAACTCGGCTGAGCTCTCCGGACACAAAATCCTTATGCAATGAAGTAGTTCCGTTGAAGTAAACATGTTTTTGAACGAGACAACAGCCACGTCATTTCTTGCGCGATTTCCCGCCAAGAAACAGGTGGGTTGCACAAATGCATCGCGCGATTTATAACATACTCCTGCCCCGGACGGGCTGACACCTGATTCCCTTCCCTCCCCTGCAAAGAGTGTACGGGCGTACGCTACGTCATAACCAAATTTTCTCGGATGGATGGTTTACCAAATTTTATTACCCATGGTGCTCCGCTGGCGCGCTTCGCGCGCCGGAGCTCCGCTACAAACTCAGTGATCTTGGTGATTTATGCAATCTGACTGGTTCGCTATCTCGGACTATTCAACAATATTCACCTCCTAGCGAGTGGATCATGTGTGAGCTCGGTGTTTTTCCCATTTTTTTAGCGCACGATCTTTTAAAAGTCGACAAAACCCTAGGGCTGACTTTTTTTTAAGGCAAGAAAAGACTTCGAAGGATTCAAAACGGCGTTTTTCCATTTACTGTAGCTGAGTTTTGTGCTCGATGGATTGTTTACAGCTCCCATTTATTCGAGTAGAAGAGACCATTTCGTGAACTCAGCGTTTTCTAACAAGCAAAGTTTGGCCCAAAAATCGAATTATATTTATGACAAACAAATTTGAAAGCAAATGTTCGCAGAAATTCAACGTTTCAAGTAAATAGGACAAAGAATGCTACAGGAAGACGACGTCTTACCTCGAGCAACCGAGCCGCCATTTTTGTCAGCACTTCATGCGAAGAACAACACGACAAACCTTTTTGACTATAAACTTGGCGAGTCAACAGAAAACAACAAAGCTCTACCTTTCTTCTCAGGTAAGGAAACAATTCAAACTTTTAACGGTTCGATTTAAGCCATTACGCTGTTGTTTGCGAAGGGATAAACTTGTGAATTGCCATGTTTAAAAATTCTGCTAAGATCTATTTTTAAACTTTCGCGTGATTTGATCCGTCAATAAAATCGTACTTTTTAATGGTTTCCTGTCTGATTTTGTTGAGATCACTTCGTGTTTATATACTAAAACAATTATTCTTTTCAACCTCGGTGAATAGTGGCTTTAGGAATATTTGCCTCGCCGCTTCGCGGCTCGGTAGATAATTAGCTACTATTTCAAAGAATAGTTGTTAATTAACAGTTAATGAATGAGGCTGAGTATCCTATATCCTAATTCCGAATTCATTAACTGCTTTATTTTTCATTCAAAATAATTCCTAGTTTAAAAACAACCTAAAACATGTTACCTTTGTCGATGTTAAGTTCACCTTGATAGTGCATGTTTAGAAGGTAAAGGGCTGTTCAGGTCTGCAAATATACTCCAAATAGCAGACGTTGTCCGTCGAGTTGTCTTCTTGCTATGTTTTTAGACAATAGTTCGTCGTGAAACGAGTAAAATGTTGCGCCGACTGTTCGGCCATTTTTCTTTTCACAACCAAAACAATTCAACCTCGTCCCCAGGTCTTCTCGGTTAACGGTGCATTAACCTGCAACTGTGCTGCACTTTTGACGTCATCGGTTGATTAATAGCAAAATTCTTCCAAATTTGGTCAACAGTAGCTGGTTATGGTGAATTATGCGTTTCCTTTTAGCCAATCAGAAACGGAGAAATATTTTGAATGAATAATAAACGATTTTAAGTTCAAAAGCAGAAAATAAAATGTGTGAAATTACTTGGCATGTTAAGCCTGCTTGGCTGTAGTTTTGAGAAGTACGAAAGACCCAGAACTCTCCGAATAAAGCTATTTCTGTTGCATTCAGTGTCCTATAATAGTACTCGTTTACATTTCTATTACACGTAACAGGGCCGATACTTCCCAAGTTTGAGCATAAAGTACGTCGCCATTAACAAAGAAAAATTACCACAAAAGCTGCATTAGATAAAGATGAACATTTTTTATGATCAGGGTTCCAACGACATCGGAGTTGTCATAGCAACGAAATGACCACATTACCTATTTTACTTGCAGCCGCATTTCTTGTTCATGAGAAATTTTTTCTCCAATAGCTGCCTCGATGTTCGTGAAGTTTAAGCGGTCCACGGTCGAGAGGAGAAGTGTGACGTCACGTTACCAAGCCAGCACTAATTCTGGATGACAACTAGGGAACTTAAGATGGAGACGTTTTCGGGGCGACGGCGACCGGACTGGCAGAGAAAGCCTGGAACTAAGGCAGCCGTCGCTCCCCGTCAAAAATAGGACATTAAGATCGCAGTGAACTCAA
>CALNXI010004506.1:0-21146 GCA_942486025.1 Porites evermanni | reverse complement strand
CCCCCCCCCCCCCCCCCCCCCCCCCCCCCCCCCCCCCCCCCCCCCCCCCTCTCTCTCTCTATATATGTATATATATCTGTCTGGATTTGTTAAAACGTGGCTCAAGAAGTTTCAAGTGCATTTTAACTATTTGACATCTAAGTGAAATGGGAAGCAGTCAAAAGTCACTAGCTGAAGCTAAACAATGACAGCATTATTGCTGGCAATACAAGGTAAAGTTCTCTCGCAGAAGTAACAGGATTTTGTGATGAAATAAACAACATTTGAAACGTCCAGAAATTGTAATCTTTTAGTCAGTCAAACCGTGAGGCCCACAGCTCAGTGTCGGCCAAAAACAGATTAAGAATCCACAATCTTTGAGCACATAATAGGCTTTCTAACAGAAAATCACCTAAACCAAACACTCACAAAGCGTTTTTATGCTTGGCACAAAGTATTCCGGTAACACGAGCTCAACTGCACATACCTGAGATTTGTCTCTCAACACTTTCGGTAAATCACACAATAAATGACTTTCGTGGTAATCACAACACTTCCGAAAACCACTCATAATACTTCCACACTTAACACAGGTGAAACATCGTCAAATTACTCCATAAAACTCTCGCTTTCTCCACATAAATCGTCACATGGAACTTTTCTCGACTCACTGACAGTCGATTTATTCAAGATCCTGGATATAAAACCAGCGGTTGAAAAGGAAACATACAGCAACCACCTTCCACACAATTTTTTACTAAGTCTTTGGCCTGGTCAGAAATCAGCATGAATTTCCATCTTGCTGAATAGATTTCAACCCTGTGAGGCCAAAGACTTGTTACTGCCAACAACAAAGCTCGCAATCTCCAATCTTTCCGTCTGAAGCCCAGGATCAGTCTTTCACCTGTGTAGCCCGCAATGAGACGGAATGCCAGAAGATATTGGACGCAGCAGACTTTGACAGACGTGACAATATTGTTTCCTTCCTAAGGCTTAATGATGCCTTCCGGAAAACTTTGCTCAAGGTAGCCAAAAAAACTCTAAGACATCCCACTATGAGAACCGAGTTCAGTCTAATACACGTGCTGATTTCAAACTGACATACAGAGAGAATTAAAGGAAGTTATGAAAAACATTTTGGTTTTTTTTTTTTTTTTTTGGGGGGGGGGGGGGAGTTTTGTTTTTTTTTTTTTTTTTTGGGGGGGGGGGGGTAGTCGGTTAATAGCCAGTGAGAAACTCATCAAAGTCTATCTACTGTGGCCTATCCGGTATTAATTAAATAAATAACAAGTAACTATGAAAAAAACAAACAAACAAACACATGCTACTCTACAAGACTCAGTCAGAGGGTATATAAGAGGGATTTCTGTCACCATGTTTTTGTAAATCCAGACAGATTATTTATATATCTCAATCACAAATGAAGACAGAAAACAGTATCCACCTATATTTCAATCACATTCAGTGATCTTCTTCAGGGTGACTAACTAGCCATTAATGTACAGCACTTTTAAAATTACTGAATTGCCAAGGCAACATGTGTGCATCACAACTGAAATGACTGTTATATTAAAAGTGTCACAGAAAATGTCACAGATGATATTATCATCTCCTGCCCGGGCCTACATGCGTCTTTCAGTTCTGGGTGTAAAAACCATCATCCTCATTAAGTCCTTGTGGGTGCAGCGTTCCCAATCTATACATCCACTGTCCCTCCTTCTCCCACAACTCCCTCTCTCCCATGGCTCTGTCTATTAACTGTATACCCTAAGTGTCCCGAACTATGAAAATGCTAGTAAAGAAAATCATCATTCCTGTTATTAATGTTTTCTGGAGACAACTTGAGATGGGCATTGATCCTACAGGGTGCGAAGAAAGTCAGTTTTATGGCTTGTCATTCGAGCAAGTTGTTGCTATTATGTACTAGCCCGAAAAATTTTTTGATACAGTTCTTCTGAAATATGAATTTCCCAAAAAACTCACTTGCCCTTTGGGCGAGTTAAGCACAGAATTCACTAGCCTGATTGCAAAATCCACTAGCCCCACGACTTTCTTTGCACGCTGTCCTACTTCTGTGATTATTAAACCTAAACCTAAAAGTAGTGGTAGTGGTAGTGGATCCAACATACTGAATGCATTTATCAATTGTTTCACTGGAACACATTGATGAAAAACATTGTTGACGAGCATGCGCCTGTTAAAACAATGGGCATAAGGGACCATGAAGTCCCGTACATGACAACAAAATGGAAAAATGCTATACAGGCGAAACAAAAAGCTGAGGCAGAGTACCGACAAAACAAAACAGCTGTGAACTGTGAGCACAAATGGATATGCAGAAACAAAGCTACGAAGCAAAGAAGATTAGCAATCAAGGAGTATTGGAGGACAAAATCGGAAGATCTGAGAAGAAACCCTCAAGATTTCTTCAAAACTTTTAAGCCATTCCTCAGTGACAAAGGCATTGGGTCTGACCCGTATATTTGAATTGAATATCAAAGGAGATATTCTGAAGGATCAAATCAAAGTCACAGAGATATTGGCAGACCATTTCGCCACAATTGCCGATGGCATTGGAGGAACAGATGCGGAACTGTTGAACTTCAAAGACTTTAATGATCATCCAGGTGTGCAGTTAATAGAGGAGAAGTCGAGGGGTTATGAAGCGTTTGATTTCCAGGAAGTAAATCCGACGCAAGTGAAAAGCGTGCTGGAGACTCTTGACGTAAATAAAGCTACCGGCCATGACGGTATTTCTGCCAAAATCGTGAAGGCCGCAGCCGAGGAAATATCTCTACCACTCTCTACTCTTTACAACTTGTGCATTAAAAAGGGCCAGTGGCCATGTGATTGGAAGAAAGGGGACTGGACTCCAGTCTATAAAAAAGATGACAAGCATGCTAAAGAGAATTACAGACCAATAACTTTCTGTCATGTGTAAACAAAGTGTTTCACCGTTTATTGGGTAACCAAATAACAACAAAGTATGATGATCGTCTTAGTGATGGCCTCATGGCTTACCGAAAGCACAATAGTTGTGAAACATCATTGATTGGCCTAGTGGAAGATTGGAAATTTCGTCTATTAGTGGGAATATTATCAACGGATATGTCCAAAGCGTTCGATAGTTTACACCCACCTCTTATGCTATGTAAGTTAAAAGCCTACAGATTCCAGGACAGAGCACTGGATTTGCTGCACAGCTACTTATGTAGTCACTTAGGGAGAGTGCACATTGGATCGGTAACTGGCTCATGGAGAAATGGGGAACAAGGTTGCCCTCAGGGATCGGTAATAGGACCGCTTTTATGGAACATATTTCAGAATGATCTTTCACATAACTTAGGTTCTGGCTATCAATGTACGCGGACGATCACCAGATCTACATGAAAGGAAAGGACGTGTACTATTGTCACGAAACTTCAAATCTTCTTCAAGGAAACCTGAAAAAATACCAACTGATGAACATTCGGAATAAAAGTGTGGACTATGGTGACAAAACAAGTATAACTATCAATGGTAAAGATATAATGGAATCAGACAATTTAGAGCTCCTAGGCGTAACTATTGATGGTGGTCTGAATTTTAATTTGCATATTAGTAATGTTTGTAAGAAAGCTAGCCAGAGAATAGCTGTGATAATGAGGTTGAGGAATCTCATACCAACTGAGGCCAAAATAATTAATAACATCTCTTGAAGGCAGCTATTCTCCCACATTTAACATATTGCCACTTAGTGTGGCATTTTTGTAGAGCCTTGGACACCTGTGGATTGGAGAGAGTACAGGAGCGTGGACTGCGCGCTGTATTTAATGATAAGCAGTCTAGCCACCAACAGCTGTTAGTGAATGCAAAGCTACCATCGTTGTACAATAGGAGACTACAGGACATGTGTATTCTAATGTATGAGGTTAAACATAATTTGTGCCCGCGGACTATCTGTGACATGTTTCTGACCAACAGCCACAATTTGCGGCTGAAAGACTTTTATCACCCTAGTTTTAACACAGTTACGCACGGAAAACGCTCAATGCGATACCTAGGTCCAAGACTTTGGAGCAAGGTACCAAGCAAGGACAGATCAGCTGCCAGTCTTAAGCAGTTTAAGACCCAAATATGCAGTCTTCATTTAAGCAACATTTTAGATGGATGTAGTGGCTGCTATCTTTGCAATTCGTAATTTTTTTCTTAATTACGATTTTAATTACAAGATTTTAGAATTTTGATAAGTATAAATGGAGTTTTTGTAGTATGTATGTTAGTGAGTTAAAATTAGTAGTTTCTAATTCTAACTCTTAGTAGATCCTAGTTTCGACTCTATTAATTCGTTTTGTATTTTTAGATTGTATTTTAGAAAGTTAGGTGTCCCCTATTAGCAGTGGGGAATCCCCTCTGCTAGATTTTTGCTCGACACATTAATAAAGTCATTATTATTATGCCACATACCTTACAAATAATTAGTAATGAGATAAACTACGTTTCTAGAGTTACAATTTACTCAACCTTTTCTTGAAAAAGTTTCACTATATTCTAAACAAGGAATACTTTTGGTGCTACCTTGTTATGATTGGAGACAAGTTCCCGTTGCGGGGGTGTGGATGTTCAACAAGTTTCCAATAGGCCATTTCTGAGTTCCCGGGCCTCTGCATCAAAACAAGGTTAAGTGCTCAGCCTTTGATACAGAAATGGTATTTTCATTGTCATTCAAATAAAACTCATTTTCACAAGAAATATTGCGCACTTGACCTTGTTTTGAAAGTGAGGGTACCATATTTATTCAGTTAAACGCTGCAGCATTTATGAAATTTTTAGCGTTTCCAATGCGGCGCTTATTCAAGGGCAGCGTTTATTTCGAAATCACTTTTTTAAATCACCGACAACAGTTATTGAAAATCGTTTGTAAATATTATGTAATTTAAAGGTTCCAATTTCTCCCATATTTTGCTGAGATAGAATTGAAATGTCTGGATGGTGTAAATTATCAAGTTGTACCGAGGTTTTTCTTATTATTCTCAAGCAAACGCCGCGTTCTTCTGACTAGGGGTGGCGTTTATTCAAGGCGGCGTTTATTAGTAATTTTGCTCCCATCTGCAGTGTTTAATCGAGGGCGGCGTTTAATCAGGGGGACCCAACGTCAATTTTCCCAAATTATCTGTTCAGAAGATGATTTGAAGAAGAAGAAGAAGATGATTTCAAGAAGAAGATTTGTTGTAAAATCTCTTGCTTACCTACTTCTCCTAGGATTTTTGAACATCTAAAAAATGGTATAATTACCCATTTTAAATGGATTTATACCCTAAAAAAGTCACCTAGAATTTTTGGGAGCCTTTTTTCTAGCTGAAATTTTCGAAAAGGTAAGTTTTGATCCTATAACTTTCAGATCACTAGACTTTCAGCTAGGAAATCCGAACAGACGAAAAATTTTTAGGGGATATATCTACCATTTAAATACCAAAATATGTTTAACAATGCTATGTTTAAGTGGTTTTAAACTATATTCTCATTGGGTGCCCCTGTTTAATGGAATAAATACAGTATTTGGAACTCGGAAGTGGCCTATTACATGTAAATAGCCTTCTTTACTTCTTCTTTCAGACAGGAGGTTACTGTAACTGTAGGTAGAAACTGTTTCACGTCAGAAGTGTTGGAGGTCAAAAGAGTTTGAAGCTGCAAACCAGCTCAGTAAGATATCTACTGGTCACGTTAGTCATGCATTATTATTCATCATGTCACATGTCACACATGCCACCTTTGACACCTTCTATCATTCAATGCATATTTTACTACAATTAAGCACATAGCCAGCTTTTGAGAAGTATATACATCTTATTGGACAGTTTAGTGTGTAGTATCATGGGATATTATTACAAGTCACCCTGTATTTGTTTTGCATTTAAATAAGGATCATAACGATGCTAATTATCTTGAGCTGACTTTTTTTTTTCAGTAAAAATGCGAATGCATGGTTGCTACAGCCACAGGTTTCTTGAATTCCCAGACTATCCCTGGCTTTTTCATGGCAAATGTAAAATTTCCCTGACAAACTGAATTAACAATTTTGCAAATTAGTCCTCCTCTAATAGCTATCCCCTCCACCCAGTTATTTACTCTTTCAGCTAGCTAGTCACATGCAGTGTACATGAATTGATAGTTCCTCAACATAACACGCGAAAAGCATTCAATTTTTTTGAAAACCCAACATCAGCTTGTCAACAATTTCATGATTCATGTCTGTAAAATGTACTCTTAAACTTTCACTTTTCCCTGACTTCTTTTTAAGACTTTAGGCGGCTCCGTCATTAACACAGGAGCCTTGAGATATGACTGACTTTCTGTCACAACATTTTTGTTTTCAAAGCGATGGCTGTGAAACTTTGCAAAGAACAACAGATATCATTTGGCAATAATATGAAATATTCCAATTTCATTGATGGTAGATATTCTGCGCGAAATTAGTGCTTAAAAGGACCCCACTGTTCGCTGTTCAATACTAGCAACGATTCAAAAGTATTCATTACTTCTAAATCTCAAACAACACAAAGCCATTATGAAAGGATAGAGATAGCAAAAAAAAAAAAATAATAACCTGGCTAAACTAGTTATATCCTAACAAGTCAAAACACAGAGCATGTAACCAGTTATAGGATATTTGAAATGTCATCACTCATGAACAAAAACACCTAACAGTAAGCACGAAAATCGCTCAAACTCTTGGGTGTGATCCAAAACTGTTTTAAATTCCAAATATTTTGACAGATTTAATCACAGGTAGCCCAAGCTCATTGTTTCATAACATTCGAAATATAAGGATTTGTATGGAAAAAAAACTATTGTTTTGTAACTTACGAAAATGAAAGGATTTCAACAAAAAAACAGCTTACGTTACTTACAATGTGTGTTATGTTACATCTCTCCTGTGTGGTCCATGGGCCGATTTATGGCTGTTTTATGGGTTGTAATGGTAAACTGGTTTTCTCTCTCTACATATACTTTCCCAAGGTTGGGGATTCCCATTGACATCAATACCCTCCCACCCAGAGTGTGAGTAATATGAGTCTCAGGCTGGGTCACTAAGCTGGCTTTCAACCATTTTGGGTAATGCAAAGTTCAAACCAAGCAGGGCTCGAAATTAAAAAAATCCTCAGGTCGCCAACTGGAGAAAAATAGTCGCCAGATGCAAATTTTTAGTCGCCAGTTTGTAAATGATGCAGCTCATAGTCAGCCGGGGCTTCTGATATTTCGTGCGGTCGCAGAACCCTGAAATTCACAAAAACACGCAAAATACTGCGAAATTCGGTAGAAATCTTATCAAATACATGTCTGTACAACATATTTGAAACTTTTCTCAGCTACTGAGGCTATTTACTTGCTGTAAACTTGTAAATTCATCTTGAAACTTCGTCACTGAAAAGTGCAAACAACATCCCGAAACTACCGGGCGTAAATTATGTTGCGAAAAACTGGGCACTAGCCATGATGTTAAAGGCTTTGCCATTGGCTCAGTTCTGGAGTTTCTGGAGCGTATTGTTGTTGAAAGAGCAAATGATGACCTCTGTTAGAAAAACATCAAAAACACCGGTCTGGTCAGCGCAAAACGGATCGATCTCTAACCACAAAATCGCTATTTTTTTACTGATTGATTTGCGGCTAAGTTTGCCCCCAAAATTCCCGCGAAATCGGTCGATTTTTCCGCAAATTTGCCCCTAAAAATCCAGCGATTTTTGCCTTTTTTTCCCGCGACCTATCAGAAGCCCTACTTAGTATGACCATTTTTCTTCAGCGGACCCGTTGGGCCACTTTGCTGGAGTCCCCAACCTTGGAAAAGTAAATATATATATATATATAGAGAGAGAGACAAAGAGAGAAAACCAGTTACATTACAACTTGAATAATGTACAAGCACTGAAACTTTGGACAAGAATAAGAAAATACTGATAGTTGTGTTTGAGATGTTGACATTACAAGACAAACGGACAAAGTCTGTGGGAATTAATCGTTTGAGGTAATGAATGAAATGCTGTTTTAGACCAGTTCTCAATTGTGTAGTGTACCCTGCGAGCAGACGCCCTTCTAGGCTTATCTAGGAAGATCGAAGGGCCTCTGCTCGCAGGGACTATAATGTAAGTGCCTTTACACCCATTCCCACCCCAGGCATTGTCAATCAAATGTCATTTGAGTTCAGTTGGGTTTGGTCAGCAAATATTATCAAACAACACTTTTCCTGTGAGTTCAATTTTGAAACCAGTCAAACACAATGGATATCTACTATTATACAAAATCAATCAAACCAACCAACTGATTTCCTTGTTTTTGACACAAAATTCTAGTTTCATTTCATTTAATTTTTAGTCTCTTTTAATTTCTTCTTTTATCAATTTATGTTACCCCATTTGCTCATGACTGGGTGAGCCGTTTACTGGTCACTGTCTGGCTTTCAAAAAATAAAACTTGACTCACCAAAAATTTGTTGACAGGTCGTACACTTCGTACCCTAATTGTGATCAACATGCAAAAATGAAAATATTCACTTCCAAAGTTTGGGCATGCATAGAAAAAAAAAATTTCAAGATAGCTTTTGGGTTTAAAAGTGACACAGCAGTCTTGACTTTTTCTTTTCACTTTCTTTCCTCCCCTCTTCTTTTGCTTTTCTTGCCTTATTTTGTTTTTCTCTTAGCTTGCTGGGCATTAAGTAGGCTTCATTTTGGTTTGACAGCCCTGATTTTCTGTTAGAATTTGAAAACATCCTGCAGAGAACACTAACAAAGTGAGCCCATTGTGACAAAATATTGCTGGAAATCATTGCATTCAGGGACAAAAAAAGAAAATCATTTAGTTATTCAGATCGAAAGGCACTTTGGAGTAATTTAAAAGCCCTAAAACACTTATTTAGTTGTAATAAAGAGCTATATGCTTCAAATGAGGTCAAAGAAAATGCTACTTGCATCAGAGGGCAAATCCTGCCATGACCTGCAGCAAAATCCACAGAAAATAAAATATGCATGTTATGACCGCTCTCAGTGTGAAACAAGCAGCTAAAATCACATTCACCCACTCAATTAAGAATCCTCCAGAACATGATCTACTTCCACTAGAGAAAAGAAACTTATAGAAACAAGCGGCATTTTGGCATGCGGTATTTAAGTTGATAGTGATTTTGTTACATATTATAACAAATAGTTATGGTGAGCCCTGGGAGTCACCTTGCGAAAAATTATGAGTCCCAGTCCAGAACCAAAGAGTCTCGGTCAAAAAACCAGACAGTTCATCTGAAGACTGACTCCAAAACTGCTAGTAGTTTATTCCCATTTTATTAAGTCTTTGTTTCCTTATTTTTACCTTAAACTAAATTGTATGCAAATTCATGTAATATTCATCACTATATTTATATTTTTTATGTACTGTAATATACTCCTCTATGTTTTACTGTAAGCATTCTAATGTAATGTGCATGTGAGCATATAATAGACCTTGCCATGGTTTTCGACGCCATCTTGACGAGTACAGTGTAGGCAAACGTGTACCCTGTGAACAGATAGCAGGGTAGCAAACGTATGAGAAATTACAGTGTTTGTATGAAAATCTAATGTCAAATAATTTCCCTAAAATGGCTATTCTGAAAAAAATATCAGTTGTAAACTAAAGCTACTAAGCAAAGGATTGCACTAAACAATTTTGGGGGCATACCTATGCTTAAATTTCTCCAGAGGCTTGCTTTAGATTTTCCATATATTTGTCCGTAATTTTCCCAGGAATTTCTTACAGACAAATGTATAGAAAATTCTAAAATGTGGTTCTAGGTCTTCTAGGGCATGAAGCACCCTCAATTTTTTTCAGTAGAATCCTTAGGATTGAAGCTTTAGTTTACAATAATCTGATATTTTTTTCAGAATAGCCGTTATACGGAAATTATTCAACATCAGATTCTCATACAAACACTGTAATTTCGCATGCATTTGCCTAATTGTCAAGATGGCGTCAAAAACTGTGACAAGGTCTATTCATTAAGTTATTATTATTAAACTCTGTATTACAGTATACTGAAATAAAAATATTGCCCTTCTATTTTAAAGCACAGCAAAGGCTAAAAGAAATATGCATTGTTAGTGTTCTTCTTGTCAGGCAGTAGCCGGTAAAATTTACTGCCTGAAGCAACACTCCTTACTGCCTGCAACTGCTTGAAGGTTTACATACAAAAATTAAATAAGTAATTTTTGAAAAATACACAAGTTGTGATCCGATTTGATTCTGACAAGGAAATGAATGAATATGAATATGGAAAAGTACTATTAATTATCAAGCCATCTGATATTATGCAATGGTGCGATTTCGCACAATTGACCTCAAATCGCATTCGATCGCACAATTTGAAGAAAATCGCATAATTCGTAAAAAAAACACTAAATTCAAGTAGAGTAAGCAACAAATTCTAACTTTAATCGAACATTTTCCCAACCTTGATGTTATTTACGGTGATTTTCCACTAAAGAAAGCCTTGCAAGACATTTGAAACCTTTGATGGAGGTATCTGGGCAGCCATTTTGATTTCAGAGACAAGCAGTGTGGTCAGCGGTGTAATGGCGTCATGTAATATTAAACAAGTGTCCTTTTTCTTTCTTTCTATTTGTTTTCTTTTCCATGTCAAGATAATTGGACAGATTTAACTATTTTGTTTTACGATAGATGTTTTATTATTCTTTTACATTAAAATTGCCTATTAAACAACATTGAAGCGATTTTTCTCCTTTGAAACATGGTAAAACAATGTTAATTAGCCCTGACAAAATCGCATAATTTATCGTATAATGGTCCTGTCTTATCGCACAATCTACCCTGAAAATATCGCACAATTTCTGATTTTTTATTGCACCCTATCAGATGGGCTGTATGAAAAGATACACAGCTTTTCTTTTTATGGACCATGCATTTTGGAAAGAGAACATTGAAGACAGAGTAAAATTATTGGAATCAAGCTTTTTACAGCTGATTTCATTGAGCACTATGTATACACCTGGATTTTCAGACATGCTTTGACAGTCATGATTTGACCTGTTATGATTCGACACTAATCACATGATGTATGGCTTCGCAGTACATAAACGGTTGCAAAAATAATGGCAGACAAGAGTTCTGCTGTGGGATCCGAAACAGTGAGAAAAACATCTGGTTGGCAAGGAAAGCTTATCACCAAAAGACATAAGTGTAACGAAGCTACAATCCCAGACAAAAAAATTTGAGAACGTGTTTCCCTTAATGTGTAGTTAGCCTGCGAGCAAGCTCTCTGGGGCATTCTGGCGGCAGGGTGGGAAATTAGGATGGAGAGCTTGCAACTACATCTCTGGAACTTGAATTTCGCCTCCAATCCCCTGTGGCTTCCCGTCAACTGAGCTGTCAGATTTCTGCCAATAAGCGCAAACCAGAAACGAGCGCGAATGTAAACAAACATTGAAAAGCACGTGCCAAGGGTAATGACGTCATTACTAATGTCGATCTCTGCCAATCAGCATTTCACATTGACTTTTTCAATGCAGATATTCCAGTTCTTGAGATGTAATTGCAAGCTCTCCTTCCTTTTCCTGCCCCACCACCAAAGCAGCTAATGTGTAGTATCCTTATGCAACAAAACTATTTCCAAAACAACGGCTTTGTAGAAAGAAATCCCCTTCCCCCAGTTCAATGTTGCTTCCTACAAAAATCCAGGCTTTCTTTTGAAGACACAACAACATTGCGTCAAGGGGCAGCAGCGGGGAAGGAAGAATCAGTACAACTACCATGCTTCAAAAAATGCTCTCCAAGTGTGCAATTTTCTCAACAGTTTTGCCCAAGATTGTGTACAAGGTGATTTGCTTTTTTTAGCAGGAAAATAAACAATGGAAAAACAGAACCGTACTATTAAAATGCAGTTTACAGTCTAAGCTTTTTTGGACACAAAGTTTGACGCCACACTGTCTTCTCATAGAAAAGCACAAGCCCGTATACGACTTTTTACAGTACCCTCTGAAAACGGTAAGATTTTGAAGTAGTACTAGAAAGTGTGCACATTGCCCCCTTTTATCCTCTTGTTCAAACATGGAAGGCTTGGAAATGTGGAAAGTAAGTTATCGTTTTCAGAAGAGTCAAAACAAGACTTTGATGACTGTTTTCATTGAGGCAAAGAAGTTCGTAGTGTTTATTAGAAATATAGAGTTAATCCGATATGGGAACGTTTCCTGTCCTGTGGAAAATGCTTCTCACAGCTTATAATTGGTTACACTATGAGTGTTACAGAAGCTTCATTTGTTACAAGTCGATTAAATTCTTATGATAATTCCATGGATATAATTATAATATTATGATTAACAAAGCATTGAAATCGTTAACACCATTTCGTTTTTAACAGTGTATGACCTTCTGACTCTTATTAAACTATTCCGGGGGGTGGTTGCTCTATTGGTGGACATACGACAGACCTTTGAAGACCTTTGATGTCTGCAATTTTTACCCATCCATATCTGAAGATCTATTACTGAAAGCATTAAACTATGCCTCACGATTCACCACCATCACCCAACAAGACCGCCAAATCATCACCCACACGAAAAAGTCACTTCTTTACCACCCAAATTCTCCTTACACCACGAAGAACGCAAACGAAATGTTTGATGTCACCGTGGGCTCTTACGACAGAGCAGAAATGTGCGAGTTAATAGGAGCCTACATTTTGTCCTTGATAGCACGAAAATTCAAAAATGAAGTTGGCCTGTGACAAGGCCACTCCAAAAGAAATTGAAAAAAACCAAATAAGGAGTCTGCCAAGTGTTCAAATTGAATGGCCTTAAAATCACAATCGAAGCTAACAAAAAGATCATCAACTTTCTTTATGTGACCTTCAACCTCACAAACGGGTGCAACAAGCCATTTATGAAGCCTGATAACAAACTGTCGTATGTCCACCAACAGAGCAACCAACCCCCAGCACTACTAAAAAATATCCCACTCAACATTAACAAAAGGTTAAGTAGCATCTCATCCAGCAAAGAAGTATTTGACCGATCCATTGCCCCTTACCAGAAAGCTCTAACAGAAAGTGGATACGACCACATACAACCCCCCACAAGATCAAGCTGCGAAAAACAAAAGGAAATGAACAAGAAACATCACACGTTACAACCCTCCTTTCAACTCAAACATCAGAACTAACTAAATTTCTGCACATCATCAACAAATGCTTTCCAAAAAACCACCCACTCCACAAGATTTTTAACAGACCCACACTAAAACTGAGCTACTCATGCATGCCTAACATGAAATCTGTCATCTCATCACGCAACAAGTACGTTCTTTCAAATTTCAACTCGCCAACACAACAACCTGACACCTGTAATTGCAGAAAAAAACCAGATTGTTCACTCAAAGAAAAATGCCTCCAATCCAATGTCATCTACAAAGCCACTGTAACCACAGCAAAAACAACTGAAACTTACGTTGGACTGGCAAAATGTTACAGAAATCATCAGTCCTCCTTTCGATCCTCAAACAGAAGAAATGAAACAGAACTCTCCAGTTATATTTGGGCTTTACAAGACTCTAAGAAACCTTTCCAGATAAATTGGAAAGTTTTAAAGAAATGTAAACCCTATAGCAACATTAGCAAAAAATGTAATCTTTGTCTTTATGAAAAATTCATCATCATTTGTAAAAAAGAGCTTTGTGGCCTAAACAGGCGAAATGAACTAGCAAGTTCATGCCCCCACAGAAGCAAGTATGACTTCAGAACTTTAGAGTAATGTAACTAAGACACAATCCATCTGTTACCTAGATACAATCTTTTAACGCATCCCTAAAACAACCACCCAAATTTTACTGCCAGCTTTTAATTTTAATGGTCAATCATTCAAGTCGCCTGATGAATGTGGTCTTATAATTTCGGACCTTACGAAACAGCACCGTCGCAAAAAAACGATCGATTATTTACACCTGAAGCCTGAACTCCTCTGAAGTTATTGACATCGAACACAACACATAATCATGCATCTCCTATGGTACTCAGTTGGGTTTCCTGTGGCACTCAAGGGTGACCTTTTCAGCAAGCGCGTTTCGTTGTTTGTCTGCATTTTCTGCGCCATTTTGAATCATTTAGCTCGAGTTATTTACGTCACAAGCAATTGTCATAAGCACAAATAGCAATCACATGTATCACTCTGGTTCCATCAAGGTCAACAAGATGATTACAGGGAAATATTTGAGTTCGGCAAAAGAATAAACTTTGGAGTTGTTTTCTAAGCAGGTTTTATCACTGAGCTGATGATTCTGCTACAACTTTTTCGGTCAATGCCGTTCAAATCGAGATGGAACTTCGTAGAAACACACACATAGAGACCAGGTAACATGTGCCGTGAGAAGTTTACCCGTGGGTTTGAGTCGATTTACACATTTGTAGTTTAACCTCTCACATGCCCGAAAAAATAATATTCTGGGATAAAGCAAGCTTGAAGAATTTTATCCACGCATCAGTGCAGGTTGTTACAACTGTAATGCTGTATTCACGTCTAATATATCTACGCGGGCCATTTTGCATGATAAGTATCTCAGTCGCTGAAGCAAGCTAAGTTTAAAACATGTTGAACTGAGTGATCTACATGAACTTAAAATAATCATGAGATGAAAAGTCTGCACTATGGCAAAAGATTCTGTCCAGTTCTCTGACATCAGTAATCTAGCAAAAACCTAATACGTTTCTGTCGCTCCTATGATCATTGTTTTCACTTCAAGTTGTGTCACGCAAAAAGCCACGACTTTTTAATCTTCAAGGCTACCATTTTTTCGAAGTTTGTAGTGACATGTTTATCTTTTTAGCAACATAGAACTTTTTACTATCTACTTTACATTTTTATCGACCATGCTTGAGGGAGAGCAAGATATGTTAAGAGTAAAGAGTTAATGAGTGAGATATTTGGAAGCCGTTTATGTGAAGAGCACTTTTTAAGAAAAGAATGTTTATTTTAATTCATGATCTCTTCCACTCGAAATAATGCTTGACAACACAAAAGCTAATATGAAGCTAAGAAAATTCAAATGCACTCATTAATCTATGATTACTACAAGTTAATAGTCAATGCTCTTCAATTTAATGAATTGAGCATTCTACGAAATACATTCTACCAAGAATACAAGTATGCACGTATATATGTACCCTATAACAACATTAGCAAAAAATGTAATCTTTGTCTTTATGAAAAGTTCATCATCATTTGTAAAAAAGAGCTCATGCCCCTACAGAAACAGATATGTACTTCAGAACTCTAGAGTAACGTAACTAAGACACAATCCATCTGTTACCTAGATACAATCTCTTAACACATCCCTATCCCGAGTCGTATCGAACCTGGGCGAGAAACAAGGGGTATACCAAAAGACCTGATTGCAGCTTGATGTGACATGTATAAAAGAGACTCGCGGTGGTCAGCGCTTAGAACTGTCATGGGACCCCAACGCAAACGCCGACGAACCACGACTCGGCGTCGCCGACCCGCCAAACGACGAAGGGGTCAAGTGGGGGAGGGTGTCTCGCCGGGTCTCATTGTGGGGATTGGCAAAGCCGGTTATAAGGCCACCAAAGCCATCGGGGAGCATCAAACCAAGCGTGCCATCAAAATTGCCGACAAACGCCGACGAGACGTGGCATCAGGCAAACGGAAACGCTATGCGGGGGAATCGTTTAATTGTTCCATCATGTAATGAAAACCTATAAAAAGACCTTTGTGGGCCTGAACAGGAGTTAGTTGGACGATGGTCCGTGGACCCAATGGACGCCGACATCGTTATGTCCCCCGAAAACGACGTCGTCGACGCGGTCTGCAACGCGGAGGTAGGCTACCGCTGTTGGCAATGGCTCTCTCGCCTTTGTGGCTCAGGAAATACAAACCCAGGATCCGTCTTCGTCGACCGGACTAGATCACCTCGCAAGGCCATTACGTTTTCGTTAGAGTGGACTGAGGAGATCGAGGCCGCGTTGTGTCAGCGATGTCGACGTCATATGCAACAGCATTATCATGGGGAACTGTGTCGCCAGTGTGGGACCCAATTTACCATAAATAGAGCTGGGTCGTGGCAATTCCTCAACCTTAAGCATGGCGTGGCGCATGGAACGTCAAGCCCCGTTCTTGAAGAGCGTCTTACAAGAAGCCAATCAACATAAATAACGAGAATTGTTGTGGATGGCGAATGCGGATCAGATCAATGCCATCAGTGAATTGGTGATGAACACTCTCCGTGGCACGGTGCCCCGCTCCCGACACACCATCACGTTGCTCAAACCCCACGCCCAGAGTTTACGCGCTATGGCCAAACCCGCGCATTCGGTGAAACGACGGCGCGCCATCATGATGGCTCAAAAAGGCGGCGCCCTCTGGCCTGAACTCTACCGATGTTATAAACGTTGCATGCGCTAGACAAGACACCTCAGTTGCACCATGGAACCCGAGATGGTGAGCACCACGGTGGACAACGCCCCTGCTTTTTTACAATTAAAAGAGAAGTACAAACAAGAATTGGTGGAAGACAGCCGCTTGACCAAAGCCGCTGATTTGGCTGCCCAACAACATGTGCTCCTGACCAGTGATGTCCCCGATGCCTGGAAACGGCCTCAACTCAAAGCCGTGAGCCGTCAGTTACGCCATTGGACCAAAAATTGCGCCAACCGTTTGGGGCCCCGGCCGGTGGTGTGAGCGCAGCAGGGGCCACGACCCCGGGCGATGATGAGTTTGAGGCGGGGCCTATGCAAGCGTGGTTTACGCAATTGGTCAAGGCGACCCAGGGTATAAAACAAGGATCCACGCCTGCAGGACCAAGAAAACCACCAGTCCCGCCTAAACCGAACATCACCCCCAGTGCCAAAAAGAAACTTAAGTTTACGCCTCAACCGAGCAGCGCGGAGTTGGCGCAAGAGTTGCCTTTTTCAGACACGTACGGTGCAGAACCGTGGGATACACCCCGTGAACGTGTGGAATCGATCAAGAAAGCGGTCAAGCGCGGGATTCGCAAAAAAGCGACCGACGCCGCCGCAAAGAAAGCCGAAAGTCTGGCCAAGAAAGCGTTGGAGTGGAAAACGTGGAAAACCCCGTGATGGGACGGAGACGCCGTGCTGCTGCTGCCTCCCGTGCCCGACCGAGGCGACAACGACGATCGCAACGCGGGGGCAAGTTATTTGATGTGCAAAACTTCCTCAACAAGACGGGCATTGAATTTCATTGGCCCGGCTATCAGTACATGGGACCTGGGACCCATTTAAAAAAAAGATTCGCCCGTGGGGATCCTGGCATCAACCGGTTAGACAGGATTGCGAAAGTGCATGACATGGACTATGATAAAGCCAAGACGTTGAAAGATAAATGGGTGGCGGATCGCAAGATGATTGCCAAGATTGATCAACTNCGCGGGATTCGCAAAAAAGCGACCGACGCCGCCGCAAAGAAAGCCGAAAGTCTGGCCAAGAAAGCGTTGGAGTGGAAAACGTGGAAAACCCCGTGATGGGACGGAGACGCCGTGCTGCTGCTGCCTCCCGTGCCCGACCGAGGCGACAACGACGATCGCAACGCGGGGGCAAGTTATTTGATGTGCAAAACTTCCTCAACAAGACGGGCATTGAATTTCATTGGCCCGGCTATCAGTACATGGGACCTGGGACCCATTTAAAAAAAAGATTCGCCCGTGGGGATCCTGGCATCAACCGGTTAGACAGGATTGCGAAAGTGCATGACATGGACTATGATAAAGCCAAGACGTTGAAAGATAAATGGGTGGCGGATCGCAAGATGATTGCCAAGATTGATCAACTCCCTGGCCGCAAAATCCTGACGGAGCGTATTGTCAGACGCATCATGAAAACCAAACTGAGATTGGGCATGTGAATACTTAACATTAACACAGTCATAAAAAAAGACAACATGGTTGAATTGTCACAACACTTATTTTAATAAACTCATTTCTTGTTCTTACAAGTAGTGGTCCATTTGCTGCAATGCGTATGTACGAAGGGTTTGTACAGTATCCTCCTCCTCAGGCTCGGACTCAGCCTATTCTAACGGCAACCACGGGAGGGGAAAGGGACGCTCTAATTGCTCGTCTAACCATTGCCAGCGTTGACGCCGAATCGATTCCACCCGTTGCTCGTACTTTTGTTTCTGCAAGGCTTTCCACCCCTCCTCGCCCAAGACTCGCTTTTTCTCTGCTTGCAACGCGCGCCGCCGTTCATTCAACCGGTGTTTGTAGGCCTCGTAAGTCCCCTCCTCCTTCATTTTCTGCATCCAGTTCCTTTGGCATTGCGCGTTCTTGCGTTTCACCTCACTCCGCTGCTCCTCCGACATGGCACGGTAGCGTCGCATACTCTCCTGGGTCTTTTTGGCCTTGAAAGCCTCGTACTTCCCGTTGGCTTTCATGCGCGCCATGCGTTCGCAGTAACGCCGACGGTTGAGGGCCCTCACCTCCTCGATCCCGTTGAAGGACGCATATTGTCGTTGCCGATACAGTTTTTGGTTCCGTTTGTTTTTCTCGGGGTCCCGCTTAGTCTTGGTTCCTTGGCTCGATCCGGGCGTATCCATGCTCCACTTCCAGCAATCGGGCAGCACACACGTCCGCCAACGCCCGTAACTTTCGGAATGGACTCTCTCTGATCTGTCGATTTTTGGCACGACGGTCCCGCTGCCGCTGCACAATCTGCTCGCGGTTCCGTTGATAGTAGTCCCGATTCAAGCAGCGTACATTGGCCGCGTTTTTGGCTCGATATCGCTGGCAGGCCAGTCGGTTGAACTCTCGGGCTTGCGCTTTCTGTTCTGGCGTGGGAGCTGGTTTAGGTGGACGGGGTGGTTTCAACCTTTTCTGGGCCGCCCGCTTATCACGTTTCTGTTGTAACAATCTCTCTTTGTTTCTCATGTACCACTCGTGCTTCAACTGTTTCGCTTTCTCTGGATTTTTGTTGGGCATCTCGAACGCAACTGACGTCTGTTCTGGACGATGGATTTTATCTAAGGTCCCCTCCACCAATCACCGATCTCGGTCCAGGCCCAGAGGAGATGGAAGGACTCTGTACCCATGGGGGGGACCACCCCTGATCTTCCTCCTGTCGATCAACCCCCTCACCTGACTCTCACCTGAGCCTTGTCCACCAATCCCAGTGCGTGATCGCCTGTTCCAAGCGTTCAGATAGTGGAGAGCGGTGCGAAGTAAAGAAAGCGATAAAAAGTAGAGGGGGACTGGGGAGAGAGGTGAGGGATCACGTGTCGGGGTCTATAAAAGTCCACGTCCAGCGCGGGAATTTCAAATTGTTTTTCCGCCGTCATGGCGGAGGAGTATCATTTCAGTGACGATGACGAGGGGGATGCTCTATTGGATCGCGCCTATGACCGGTGGGAACAGTTGGGAGGGGCTGCCGCCCGTGGCCCTCTCTTTCAATTCACCATGCAACCCATGGGTCGACGACGCCGCTGGCGTGATATGGTGGAACGCGCCCAATTCAATGCGCAATTACGGCAATTGCGGGATCCTGTCCCTGGGGATAATATTGGCATGGCTTTGACCGAAGCGTTACACCAAGCCATTGAAACGGAACTCGGCCGCGAGCAGCGACCCGCCCATCATTTTGTCAATTTTGCCATCACGGCTCATGGGTTCACCCACGCTTATCAAACAGCCAATTTTACGGTGGGGGAGTTTTTACAACCTACGGCTCGTTTGGATGAGATGTTGGCCACCCTGGCTGGCAAGTTGAATAGCAATGAAGCCTTCAACCCCGATCGTGGGTTCCAAGTGGATGTGGTGTTTGTCTCCATGCCCGGTCCAGGGTCCGGTCGACATAAACAACGCAATGTGGGACGTCTATGCCTGGATCGAGACAATAAGAAAAAGAAATGCATCATCCCCATCCGAAACAGAGATGCCCTATGTTGTGCTCGCGCTATCGTCACCATGCGAGCCCATTGCCATAAAGATCAAGGCGTGGACGGGTTTCGCGACTGGGACAATCTTAAACGTGGCCGTCCTGTGCAGCAACGTCAAGCCCAGGTACTCCATCAGCAAGCGGGAGTCGCGGAGGGTCCCTGTGGTTTACCCGAGCCGCGTCAATTTCAACAGGCGTTGGGGCCTCACTATCAATTGCTGGTGATGACCCGCATGAAACCGTTTTTTCTGATCTTCAAAGGACCTGACGCTCCTCATCCGATACGTTTACTCAAATCCAACGATCATTTTGATGGTTGCACGTCCTTTCCTGCTTTTGTCAACCGCTCCTATTATTGCCTGGACTGTGAACGAGGGTTCAACACCAACGATCGGACCAGTCACACTTGTCAAGGGAGACGCTGTCGTGCTTGTGGGCGCTTTGATTGTCAGGATTATGTGCGTGGCACCCGCCCCACGGAGTATTGCCCCTTATGTCACCGCAAGTTTTACGGTGACCATTGTATGCATCATCATGTGGTCAGCCAGCAATGTCAATCCATCAAAACATGTCTCAAGTGTCAAGCCCAGTACACGGTCGTCCCTAACAAACGTCACCAGTGCGGGTATGCCAAGTGTCCCGTCTGTCACAAATGGGTGCCCATCCAGGACCACAAGTGTTACATTCAACCCGTGGTAGAGAATGAGGAAGAAGAGTCTGAACCAACAGAGGAGGGGGGAGGTGGCATGGTGGCGCCACCCCCTCCCCTGTTTGGTTATGCAGATTTTGAAGCCATGCAGAATGCGGAAGGCGTGTTTGTGGCCAATTTGTTGTGTTATTCGTCTAGTGAAGAAACCACCATTCATGTGTTGGACGGGGAAGACTGTGCCCTACAATTTTTGCGCGATTTGGATGATCTCACCGAGGTCCCGGACAGCGAGAGTGAGCGGAACATTCTCGTGGTGTTTCACAACTTGAAAGGTTTTGACGGCATGTTCATTTTGCATGAACTGTACCAGCAACAACGCGAAGTGGTGGATCAACTGACCGTGGGCGCGAAAGCGTTGTCCTTCAGGAGCGGAGCTGTCAAATTCATTGACTCGTTGTGTTTCTTGCCCATGCCGCTGGCCTCTTTTCCCAGCACCTTCAATTTGACCGAATTAAAGAAGGGCTTCTTTCCCCATTTGTTCAATACCCCCGACCATCAACAGTACGTGGGCCGCATCCCCGATTTGGAATTTTACGATCCCGAGGGCAT
>CALNXI010004504.1:0-25403 GCA_942486025.1 Porites evermanni | reverse complement strand
TGTCACTGTTGTCACCTATGTCACAGTTGTCACCGTTGTCACTGTTGTCACTGTTGTCACCGTTGTCACTGTTGTCACTGATGTCACCGCCGTCACCGTTGTCACCATTGTCACTGTTGTCACTGTTGTCACAGTTGTCACTGCTGTCACTGTTGTCACTGTTGTCACAGTTGTCACTGTTCTCGCTGTTGTCACTATTGTCACTGTTGTCATGGTTGTGAGTGTTAGCAGTTGTTACCGATGTCTCAGTTGTCTCCGTTGTCTCCGTTGTCTCCGTTGTCACTGTTGTCACCGTTGTCACGGTTGTCACTGTTGTCACTTTTGTCACTGCTGTCACTGTGGTCAGTGTTGTCACTATTGTCATCGTTGTTACTGTTGTCACCATTGTCACCATTGTCATTGATGTCACCCTTATCATTGTTGTCACTGTTGTCACCCTTGTCACTGATGTCACCGTTGTGACTCTTGTCACGGTTGTCACTGTTGTCACCGTTGTCACTGTTGTCACTGTTGTCATCATTGTCACCGTTGGCACCTTTTTCACGTTCGTCAGTGTTGGCGCTGTTGGTGCCAATGTCTCTGTTGTCTCTATTTTCGCAATTGTCACTGTTGTCACTGTTGTTATTGTTGTCACCATTGTGAACGTCTTTACTGTTGTCACAGTTGTCACTGTTGTCACTGCTGTCACGGTTGTCACTGTTGTTACAGTTGTCAGTGTTGTTACTGTTGTCACCGTACTCACCGTTGTCAATGTTGTCATTGGTGTCAACCTTGTCACTGTTGTCACCGTTGTCACTGCTGTGACCTTTGTCACTATTGTCTTTTTTGTTGTCACCGGCTTCATCATTGTCGCCGTTGTGACAGTTTTCACTCTTTTCAAAATTTTCACTGTTGTCACCCTTGTCACTTTGGTCACTGTTGTCAGCAATGTCACCATTGTCACTGTTGTTACTGTTGTCAGTTTTCTCACTGTTGTCACCATTGTCACCGTTGTCACTGTTTCCACTGTTGTCACTGCAGTAACTGAGTTCACCCTTTTCACCGTTGTCACTGTTTTCACTATTGTCACTGCTGTCACTGCTGTCATTGTTGTCACTGTTGTCACAGTTGTCACCGTTGTCACAGTTGTCAGTTTTGGCACTTTTGTTACCTATGTCCCCATTGTCTCCGTTGTCAATGTTGTAACTGTTGTCACCGTTATCACCGTTGTCACTGTTGTCACTGTTGTGAATTTTGTCATTGGTGTCAACCTTGTCACTGTTGTCACCGTTGTCACAGTTGTCACTGTTGTCACCGTTGTCACTGTTGTCACCGTTGTCACTGTTGTTACCGTTGTCACTGTTGTCACTGTTGTCACTGTTGTCACCGTTGTCACAGTTGTCAGCATTGTCACTGTTGTCACCGTTGTCCTTTTTGTCACAGTTCTAACCATTGTCACTGTTGTCACTGTTTTTACTGTTGTCACCGTTGTCACCGTTCTCCTTGGTGTTACTGTGGTCACCGTTGTCACTGTTGTCGCAGTTGTAACCGTTGTCACTGTTATCACCATTGTGACCGTTGTCACTGTTGTCACCATTGTCACCATTGTCACTGTTGTCACGGTTGTCCCTTTTGTCACAGTTGCCACCGTTGTCACTGTTGTCACTGTTGTCACCGTTGTCATTGCTTTTAGTCTGGTCACCGTTGTCACTGTTGTCGCAGTTGTATCCGTTGTCACCGTTGTTAGCGTTGTCACTGTTGTCACCGGTTTCACCGTTTTCACCATTGTCACTGTTGTCACCATTGTCACGGTTGTCACTGTTAGGACGGTTGTCACCGTTGTCACCGTTGTCACCATTGCCACCATTGTCACTGTTGTCTCTGTTGTCACTGTTGTCATTGTTGTCAATGTTGTCACTGTTGTCACCAGTGTCACCGTTGTCATTGCTGGTCACCGTTGTCACTGTTTTCGCAGTTGTAACTGTTGTCACTGTTGTCAGCGTTGTCACTGTTGTCACCGCTTTCACCGTTGTCACTGTTGTCACTGTTTCTTACCATTGTCACCGTTGTCACTGTTGTCACCATTGTCACTGTTGTCACGGTTGTCCCTTTTCCCACAGTTGTCACTGTTGTGACGGTCGTCACTGTTGTCACTGTTGTAACTGTTGTCACCATTATCATTAATCTCACTGTTGTCACTATTGTCATCCTTGTAGTCCTATTGTCATCCCTGTAGTCACGGTTGTCAGTGTTGGCATTGTTTTTACCGATGTCTTCGTTGTCTCCGTTGTCACTGTTGTCACTGTTGTCACCGTTGTCACCGTTGTCATTGCGGTTCCATTTGTCCCCGTTGTCACTGTTGTCGCAGTTGTCAGCGTTGTGACTGTTGTGACTGTTGTCACTGTTTTCACCTCTGTCACCGTTGTCACCGTTGTCACCGTTGTCACCGTTGTCACTGGTTTCACTGTTGTCACTGTAGTCACAGTTGTCACTGTTCTCACTGTTCTCACTGGTGTCACTGTTCTCACTGTTGTCACCATTGTCACCGTTGTCAGCATTGTCACCGTTGTCACTGTTTTCACTGTTGTCACTGTTGTCACTGTTGTCACTGTTGTTGCCATTGTCACCCTTGTCAATGTCGTCATTGGTGTCAACGTTGTCACTGTTGTCACCGTTGTCACTGTTGTTACTGTTGTCACTGTTGTCATGGTTGTCACCGGTTTCCTAATTCTCGCCATTGTGACACTTGTCATTGTTTTCACCGTTGTCACTGTTCTCACCCTTGTCGCCTTGGTCACTTTTGTCACTGTTGTCACCATTGTCACTGTTGTTACTGTTGTCGATGTTCTTACTGTTGTCACTAATGTCACCGTTGGCTCTGTTGTCAGTGTTGTCACTGTTGTCACCATTGTCTCCGTTTTCACTGTTGTCACTGTTATCTTGGTTGTCACTGTTGTCACTGTTGTCACTGTTGTCACCATTGTCACTGCTGTCACTGTTGTCACTGTTGTCACTGTTTTAACAGTTTTCACCATTGTCACTGTTGTCATCGGTCTCACTGTTGTCACCGTTGTCACTGTTGTCGCTGTTGTCACTATTTTCACTGTCGTCACTGTTGTCACCATTGTCACTGTTTTCACGGTTGTCATGGTTGTCAGTGTTGGCACAGTTGTTACCGATGTCTCTGTTGTCTCTTTTGTGAGTGTTGTCAGTGTTGTCGCTGTTGTCACCGTTGTCACCTTTGTCACTGTTGTCACTGTTGTCACCTTTGTCACCATTGTCACTGTTGTCAGCGTTGTCACCGTTATCATTGCTGTCACTGTTGTCACCTTTGTCACAGTTGTCACCGTTGTCACTGTTGTCACTGTTATCACCGTTGTCAGTGTTGTCACTGTTGTCACTGATGTCACCGCTGTCACCGTTGTCACCATTGTCACTGTTTTCACTGTTGTCACCGTTGTCACTGCTGTCACTGTTGTCACTGTTGTCACAGTTGTCACTGTTCTCGCTGTTGTCACCATTGTCACTGTTGTCATGGTTGTCAGTGTTAGCAGTTGTTACCGATGTCTCCGTTGCCACTGTTGTCACTGCTGTCACTGTTGTCACCGTTGTCACTGTTGTCACTGTTGTTACTATTGTCACCTTTGTCACCGTTGTCACCGTTGGGAGCGGTTTCACCGTCGTCATTGTTGTCACCGTTGTCACCATTGTCATTGATGTCACCCTTATTATTGTTGTCACTGTTGTCACTGTTGTCACTTTGTCACCCTTGTCACTGTTGTCACCGTTGTCACGGTTGTCATCCCTCTTACTGTTTTCTCTGGTGTCAACGTTTTCGCTCTTGTCATCGTTGTCACCGTTGTCACCGTTGTCAGCAGTGTTACCCTTGTCACTGTTGTCACTGTTGTCGCCGTTGTCACCGTTGTCGCCATTGTCACTGTTGTCACCATTGTTACCATTGTCACAGTTGTCACCGTTGTTACTGTTGTCACGGTTGTTACTCTTGGCACCGTTGTCACTGTTGTCACAATTGTCACTGTTGTCATGGTAGTCCCTTTTGTCACAGTTGTCACCGTTGTCACTTTTGTCATCGTTGTCACTGTTGTCACCGTTGTTACTGTTATCACCTTTGTCACCGTTGTCACCATTGGGAGCGGTTTCACCGTCGTCATTGTTGTCACCGTTGTCACCATTGTCATTGATGTCACCCTTATTATTGTTCTCACTGTTGTCACTGTTGTCACTTTGTCACCCTTGTCACTGTTGTCACCGTTGTCACGGTTGTCATCCCTCTTACTGTTTTCTCTGGTGTCAACGTTTTCGCTCTTGTCATCGTTGTCACCGTTGTCAGCAGTGTTACCCTTGTCACTGTTGTCACTGTTGTCGCCGTTGTCACCGTTGTCGCTATTGTCACTGTTGTAACCATTGTTACCATTGTCACAGTTGTCACGGTTGTCACTGTTGTCACGGTTGTCACTGTTGTCACCATTGTCACCATTGCCACCATTGTCACTGTTGTCTCTGTTCACCCCTGTTGTCATTGTTGTCACTGTTGTCACTGTTTTCACCTTTGTCACCATTGTCACTGTTGTCACTGTTGTCACTGTTCTCACGGTTTTCGCTGTTGTCACCATTTTCACCGTTGTTACCGTTGTCACTAGTGTCACCGTTGTCACCATTGTCACCATTGTCACTGTTGTCACGGTTGTCCCTTTTGTGACAGTTGTCCCTGTTATCACTGTTGTCACTGTTGTCACCGTTGTCACCGTTGTCATTGCTATTACTGTGGTCATCGTTGTCCCTGTTGTAGGAGTTGTAACCGTTTTTACTCTTGTCAACGTTGTCACTGTTGTTACTGCTGTCACTATTGTCACTGTTGTCACGGTTGTCCCTTTTGTCACAGTTGTCACTGTTGTCACAGGTGTCACTGTTGTCACCGGGTTCACCGTTGTCACCATTATCAGCATTGTCACCGTTGTCACTGTTGTCACTGTTGTCATTGTTGTCAGTGTTGTCACCGTTGTCACTGTTGTCACTGTTGTCACTTTTGTCATGGTTGTCACCGGCTTCATCATTGTCGCCGTCCTGACAGTTGTCACTGTTTTCACCGTTTTCACTGTTGTCACCCTTTTCACTTTTGTCAGTGTTGTAACCATTGTCACCATTGTCAACCTTGTCAGCGTTGTCAGCGTTGTCACTGTTATCACTGTTGTCATACTTGTCACCTTGACACTGTTGTCAGTGTTGTCACCGTTGTCACCGTTGTCACTGTTTTCACCATTGTTACCGTTGTCACTGTTGTCACTGTTGTCACCGTTGTCATTGTTGTCACCAATGTCACTGTTGTCACAGTGGTCACCGTTGTCACTGTTGTCACTGTTTTCACTGTTGTCACTGTTGTTACCGTTGTCACCGTTGTCACCATTGTCACCGTTGTCACTGTTGTCACTGTTGTCACCGTTGTCACAGTTGTCACCGTTGTCACTGTTGTCACGGTTGTCACTGTTGTCACCATTGGCACCGTTGTCAATGTTGTCACTGTTGTCACCATTGTCACCATTGTCACTGTTGTCAATGTTGTCACTGTTGTCACCGTTGTCACCATTCTCACCATTGTCACTGTTGTCACGGTTGTCATTAGAGGATGTTAGCATCAACAACGAGTACGAATACGAGAACGACTTGAAGCCGTACTCGTACTCGAAGTCGTTTTCTCAGCTTTCTATGTTAGCGATGACACCGAGTTCGAGTTTATAGAAAATAAAATTATGGGATTTCGCATGACTGGGCGCCAAATTTGAGTCGAGGTAGCGCTTCCACAACAATTTCAAAAACAAAAAATGACTCTAAAAAACGTTCAAGACTGCTTGTTAATCGATTTTTCGAGGTAACTCGAAGGATGGTTAGTCGCGGTCTTAAAACACGCTAAAACCCATCAAATTCAACACAGCAACCACACTGGATAAAGAAGTAAGTATTCTTTATTGATATCTTCGACTGTTGGGATATTGTCGACCAAATAATGGCAATTTTCGAAGTTATTTCATGAGCCTGTGAGGCCTGTGGAGAGACATGAAACTTTCCCGGGTAAATGCAAATTTACCCTGTGTAGGAAATATCGCGTTCGGTTGCTTTTCCTCGACTTCAAAAGCAGTATTTTACATAAAACATCATAAGGAATGTTAAAGATGATAAAGAGAGGCTAGAAACGAAAAGAAACTGCATTAAACGATCGGAATTTACCTTTGAAAACCAGCTCTTCGCAGTCGTTCTACCCACTTCGAGTTTTTAGTGAGAACTCGTCGTAGTGCAACTTGAAAGGACGACTTGAAAACGTGGAGATGCGCAGAACGGATGCGCAGTACGCAAAATCGCTGATCTCGTTCTAGAACTCGTACTCGTTGTCCATGCTAACATCCTCTATTGTTGTCACCGTTGTCAACGTCTTTACTGTTGTCACTGTTGTCACTGCTGTCACGGTTGTCACTGTTGTCACAGTTGTCAGTGTTGTTACTGTTGTCACTGTTGTCACCGTTGTCACTGTTGTTACCGTTGCCACTGTTGTCACTGTTGTCAGTGTTGTCACCGTTGTCACAATTGTCAGCATTGTCACTGTTGTCACCGTTGTCCTTTTTGTCACAGTTCTAACCATTGTCACTGTTGTCACTGTTTTTACTGTTGTCACCGTTGTCACCGTTCTCCTTGGTGTTACTGTGGTCACCGTTGTCACTGTTGTCGCAGTTGTAACCGTTGTCACTGTTATCACCATTGTGACCGTTGTCACTGTTGTCACCATTGTCACCATTGTCACTGTTGTCACGGTTGTCCCTTTTGTCACAGTTGCCACCGTTGTCACTGTTGTCACTGTTGTCATTGCTTTTAGTCTGGTCACCGTTGTCACTGTTGTCGCAGTTGTATCCGTTGTCACCGTTGTTAGCGTTGTCACTGTTGTCACAGGTTTCACCGTTTTCACCATTGTCACTGTTGTCACCATTGTCACGGTTGTCACTGTTAGGACGGTTGTCACCGTTGTCACCGTTGTCACCATTGCCACCATTGTCACTGTTGTCTCTCTTGTCACTGTTGTCATTGTTGTCACTGTTGTCACTGTTGTCACCAGTGTCACCGTTGTCATTGCTGGTCACCGTTGTCACTGTTTTCGCAGTTGTAACTGTTGTCACTGTTGTCAGCGTTGTCACTGATGTGACCGCTTTCACCGTTGTCACTGTTGTCACTGTTTTCACTGTTGTCACCGTTGTCACTGCTGTCACCATTGTCACTGTTGTCACGGTTGTTCCTTTTGCCACAGTTGTCACGGTTGTTCCTTTTGCCACAGTTGTCACCGTTGTCACTGTTGTCACAGTTGTCACCGTTGTCACCATTGTCACCATTGTCACCATTGTCTCTGTTGTCACTGTTGTCACTGTTGTCACTGTTGCACTATTGTCACTTTTGTCATGGTTGTCACCGGTTTCATCATTGTCGCCGTTGTGACAGTTGTCACTGTTTTCACCGTTTTCACTTTTGTCACCTTTGTCACTTTTGTCACTGTTGTAACTATTGTCACCGTTGTCAACCTTGTCACCGTTGTCACCGTTGTCACTGCTTTCATTCTTGTCACCGTTATCACTGTTGTCACAGTTGTCACAGTTGTCTTCTTTTCACTGTCTTCACTGTTGTCACCGTTGTCACCGTTGTCACTGTTTTTACCATTGTCACTGTTGTCACTGTTGTCACTCTTGTCACCGTTGTCACTGTTCTCACCAATCTCACTGTTGTCATAGTTGTCACCGTTGTCACTGTTGTCCTTGTTGTCACTGTTGGCACTGTTGTCACCGTTGTCACTGTTGTCACCATTGTCACCGTTGTCACTGTTGTCACCAATGTCACTGTTGTCACAGTTGTCACCGTTGTTACTGTTGTCGTTGTTGTCAATGTTGTCACTGTTGTCACCATTGTCACCGTTGTCACTGTTGTGACTGTTCTCACTGTTGTGACCGTTGTCACCATTGTCACCATTGTCACTGTTGTCACGGTTGTGAGTGTTGGCACTGTTGGTACCAGTGTCTCCGTTGTCTCCGTTTTCGCTGTTGTCACTGTTGTCACTGTTGTCATTGTTGTCACTGTTGTCACCGTTGTCACCGTTGTCAATGTTGTTATTGGTGTCAACCTTGTCACTGTTGTCACCGTTGTCACTTCTGTGTCTTTTATCACTGTTGTCTTTTTTTGTCATGGTTGTCACCGGTTTCATCATTGTCGCCGTTGTGACAGTTGTCAGTCTTATCACCATTTTCACTTTTGTCACCCTCTTTACTTTGGTCACTTTTGTCAATGTTGTCACCATTGTCACTGTTGTTACCATTGTCACTGTTGTTACTGTTGTCTCCGTTGCACTGTTGTCACTGTTGTCACTGTTGTAACTGTTGTCACCATTGTCACCAATGTCACTGTTGTCATTCTTGTCATCCTTGTCACCGTTTCCACTGTTTTCAAAGTTGTCACCGTTGTCACTGTAGTCACGGTTGTCAGTGGTGGCATTGTTGTTACCGATGTCTCTGTTGTCTCCGTTGTCACTGTTGTCACTGTTGTCACCGTTGTCACCGTTGTCATTGCTGTTCCCGTTGTCCCCGTTGTCACTGTTGTCGCAGTTGTCACTGTTGTCAGCGTTGTTACTGTTGTCACTGTTGTCACTGTTGTCACCTCTGTCACCGTTGTCAACGTTGTCACTGGTGTCACCGTTGTCACTGCTGTCACTGTTGTCACTGTTGTCACAGTTGTCACTGTTCTCACTTTTCTCTCTGTTGTCACTGTTTTTGTCAGTGTTGTAACCATTGTCACCATTGTCAACCTCGTCACCGTTGTCACCGTTGTCACTGTTGTCACTGTTGTCACACTTGTCACCTTGACACTGTTGTCACTGTTGTCACCGTTGTCACCGTTGTCACCGTTGTCAGCATTGTCACCGTTGTCACTGTTGTCACTGTTGTTACCGTTGTCACCCTTGTCAACGTTGTCTTTGGTGTCAACCTTGTCACTGTTGTCACCGTTGTCACTGTTGTTACCGTTGTCACCCTTGTCAATGTTGTCTTTGGTGTCAACCTTGTCACTGTTGTCACCGTTGTCACTGTTGTTACTGTTGTCACTGTTGTCACTGTTGTCATGGTTGTCACCGGTTTCCTCATTCTAACCATTGTGACGGTTGTCACTGTTTTCACCGTTGTCACTGTTGTCACCCTTGTCACTTTGGTCACTTTTGTCACCGTTCTTACCGTTGTCACCATTGTCACTGTTGTTACTATTGTCGATGTTCTCACTGTTGTCACTGTTGTCACCGTTGTCTCTGTTGTCACTGTTGTCACTGTTTTAACTGTTTTCACCATTGTCACAGTTGTCACTGTTTTCACCATTGTCACCGTTGTCACTGCTGTCACTGTTATCTTGGTTGTCACTGTTGTCACTGTTGTCACTGTTGTCACTGTTTCTTACCATTGTCACCGTTGTCACTTCTGTCACCATTGTCACTGTTGTCACGGTTGTCCCTTTTGCCACAGTTGTCACTGTTGTGACGGTCGTCACTGTTGTCACTGTTGTAACTGTTGTCACCATTATCACCAATCTCACTGTTGTCACTATTGTCATCCTTGTAGTCCTATTGTCATCCCTGTAGTCACGGTTGTCAGTGTTTGCATTGTTTTTACCGATGTCTTCGTTGTCTCCGTTGTCACGGTTGCCACTGTTGTCACCGTTGTCACCGTTGTCATTGCGGTTCCATTTGTCCCCGTTGTCACTGTTGTCGCAGTTGTCAGCGTTGTGACTGTTGTCACTGTTTTCACCTCTGTCACTGTTGTCACCGTTGTCACCGTTGTCACTGTTGTCACCGTTGTCACTGCTTTCACTGTTGTCACTGTAGTCACAGTTGTCACTGTTTTCACTGTTCTCACTGGTGTCACTGTTGTCACTGTTGTCACCATTGTCACCGTTTTCAGCATTGTCACCGTTGTCACTGTTTTCACTGTTGTCACTGTTGTCACCGTTGTCACTGTTGTTACCGTTGTCACCCTTGTCAATGTCGTCATTGGTCTCAACTTTGTCACTGTTGTCACCGTTGTCACTGTTGTCATGGTTGTCACCGGTTTCCTAATTCTCGCCATTGTGACAGTTGTCATTGTTTTCACCGTTGTCACTGTTCTCACCATTGTCGCCTTGGTCACTTTTGTCACCGTTGTCACACACAGTGTTGGCACTTTTATTACCGATGTCTCCGTTGTCTCTGTTGTCACTGTTGTCACTGTTTTGAATTTTGTCATGGGTGTCAACCTTGTCACTGTTGTCACCGTTGTCACTGTTGTCACTTTTGTCATGGTTGTCACCGGTTTCATCGTTGTCGTCGTTGTAACCGTTGTCACTGTTTTCACCGTTTTCACTGTTTTCACCCTTGTGACCGTTGTCATCGTTGTCACTGTTGTTACAGTTGTCACTTTTGTCACCGTTGTCACTGTTGTCACCGTTGTCACTGTTGTCACTGTTGTCACCATTGTCACCGTTGTCACTGCTGTCACGGTTGTCACTGTTGTCACAGTTGTCAGTGTTGTTACTGTTGTCACTGGTTTTACCGTTGTCACTGTTGTCACCGTTGTCACTTTTGTCAATGTTGTCATTGGTGTCAACCTTGTCACTGTTGTCACCGTTGTCACTGTTGTGACTTTTGTCACTATTGTCTTTTTTGTCTTGGTTGTCACCGGTTTCATCATTGTCGTCGTTGTGACAGTTTTCACTCTTTTCACCATTTTCACTGTTGTCACCCTTGTCACTTTGGTCACTGTTGTTACTGTTGTCAGTTTTCTCACTGTTGTAACCGTTGTCTCCGTTGTCACTGTTGTCACTGTTGTCAGTTTTCTCACTGTTGTCACCCTTGTCTCCGTTGTCACTGTTGTCACTGTTGTCACTGTAGTAACTGTTGTCACCATTGTCACCGTTGTCACTGCTGTCACTGCTGTCATTGTTGTCACTGTTGTCACAGTTGTCACTGTTGTCACTGTTGTCACAGTTGTCAGTGTTGGCACTTTTATTACCGATGTCTCCGTTGTCTCTGTTGTCACTGTTGTCACTGTTTTGAATTTTGTCATGGGTGTCAACCTTGTCACTGTTGTCACCGTTGTCACTGTTGTCACTTTTGTCATGGTTGTCACCGGTTTCATCGTTGTCGTCGTTGTAACCGTTGTCACTGTTTTCACCGTTTTCACTGTTTTCACCCTTGTGACCGTTGTCATCGTTGTCACTGTTGTTACAGTTGTCACTTTTGTCACCGTTGTCACTGTTGTCACCGTTGTCACTGTTGTCACTGTTGTCACCATTGTCACCGTTGTCACTGCTGTCACGGTTGTCACTGTTGTCACAGTTGTCAGTGTTGTTACTGTTGTCACTGGTTTTACCGTTGTCACTGTTGTCACCGTTGTCACTTTTGTCAATGTTGTCATTGGTGTCAACCTTGTCACTGTTGTCACCGTTGTCACTGTTGTCACTGTTGTCACCGTTGTCACTGTTGTCACTGTTGTCACCGTTGTCACTGTTGTCACTGTTGTCACTGTTGTCACTGTTGTCACTGTTGTCACCTCTGTCACCGTTGTCAACGTTGTCACTGGTGTCACCGTTGTCACTGCTGTCACTGTTGTCACTGTTGTCACAGTTGTCACTGTTCTCACTTTTCTCTCTGTTGTCACTGTTTTTGTCAGTGTTGTAACCATTGTCACCATTGTCAACCTCGTCACCGTTGTCACCGTTGTCACTGTTGTCACTGTTGTCACACTTGTCACCTTGACACTGTTGTCACTGTTGTCACCGTTGTCACCGTTGTCACCGTTGTCAGCATTGTCACCGTTGTCACTGTTGTCACTCTTGTCACTGTTGTCACCGTTGTCACTGTTGTTACCGTTGTCACCCTTGTCAATGTTGTCTTTGGTGTCAACCTTGTCACTGTTGTCACCGTTGTCACTGTTGTTACTGTTGTCACTGTTGTCACTGTTGTCATGGTTGTCACCGGTTTCCTCATTCTAACCATTGTGACAGTTGTCACTGTTTTCACCGTTGTCACTGTTGTCACCGTTGTCACTTTGGTCACTTTTGTCACCGTTATTACCGTTGTCACCATTGTCACTGTTGTTACTATTGTCGATGTTCTCACTGTTGTCACTGTTGTCACCGTTGTCTCTGTTGTCACTGTTGTCACTGTTTTAACTGTTTTCCCCATTGTCACAGTTGTCACTGTTTTCACCATTGTCACCGTTGTCACTGCTGTCACTGTTATCTTGGTTGTCACTGTTGTCACTGTTGTCACTGTTGTCACCATTGTCACTGCTGTCACTATTGTCACTGTTTTTACAGTCTTCACCATTGTCACTGTTGTCATCGGTCTCACTGTTGTCACTGTTGTCACTGTTGTCACTGTTTTCACTGTTGTCACCGTTGTCACTGTTGTCGCTGTTGTTACTATTTTCACCGTCGTCACTGTTGTCACCATTGCCACTGTTGTTACGGTGACAACCGTGACAACGGCGACAACAGTGACAACAGTGACGATCCTGACAACACCAACAACAGTGACAATGACGATAACAGTGGCAAAAGTTAGAACACTGTCAACAATGACAAAGGTGACAAAAGTGACATTAGTGAAGACAGCCACAACAGTGACAACACCGACTACAGTGACAACAGCGGGAACAAGCACAACAGCGACAACAGCCAAATCATTGAAGAGGGGGACAACAGCAGCAACAGTGACAATAGCAACAACACAGACAATGGCGACAATAGTGACAATAGTGGCAAAAGTGAGATCCGCGACAACAGTGACAACAACCGACAAAAGTGATGAGAGCGACAACTCTGACGAAAGGACAACAGCGACAACAGAGACAACTGCATCAACAGCGACAACCATGACAACAGTGACAACAGTGATGACAATGACAACAGCAACAATGGTGCAAATAGTGACAATAGTGAAAACGGCGACAGGAGTGACAAATGTGACAACATCGAAAAAGGTGACGAAAGCGACAACAATGACAACGGTGACAATGGTGACAACAGCAAGAGCAGTGAAAACGGCAACAACAGTGACAAAGCGACAACAGTGACGACAGCGATTAGAGCGACAACAGTGACAATGGCAGGAACACTGACAAAAGTGACAACAGTGACGACACCGACACCAGCGGGAACAGTGACAACAACAACAGCGATAACAGTAACAACACTGATAACAGCAACAACAGCCACAACAGCAACAACAGGGACAATAAGGCAGCAGCAGCAACAGTGACACGAGTGACAACAGCGACAATATTGATTACAGTGAAAACAGTGAGAAGAGGCAAAAGGTGGCGACAGCTGACAGTCTTCTAGAATTATTTCAGGACTTTGATTACTTGCTGTTAGGGTGGATGCTAAATTGTGGCTCGACAGTAATTAAGCTCAAAAAATTTTTTTGTGTGTTATCTCTTACAGAGGTTTGGATTCCTGGTCTGCCCTTTATTTATTCATGCATATCCCTTCTTGGATTCCTTATGCTTTTATGTAAGTATGATTATTTTATGTGTGAGTATGATTGTGAATGATACCATTAGTAAGTGTAATTAAATTAATTTTGACGAGTGAAATTAGAGGGAATAATTTCACATGCGTTTTGTCCAAATCCAAATTATGAGGCGAGGGAAGTTATTAGGATTTGGACAGAATGCGAGTGAAATACATGTATTATTATTCCCTAATTTCGTGACTATACCATTTGATTACCCAATAATAACATTTTTCCAAAGGGGTTAGTCCATGGTTTAGGTCAAAAATTTCAAATTTTCCTAACGTTTCTTTTTATGCCAAATACAGCGAGAAAAACTATTTGCTGACGTTGTTGTTTGAAAACAAGCCTTTTTAGACGACAGAAACATGGATTTGAAAAACGCAAAATTGGCATATTTGCAAAGGGGATAGTCCATGATTTTGGTCAAAAAGTTGAACTTTTTTTATGGTTTGTGTTTCTCAAAAACTGATCGAGAGAAAGTGTTTTTGACATTCTAGATAGAAAAGAAGCCTATAAAGACTATAAGAACGTCTGTTTATAAAAAAAGGAAAAAATTGGAATTTTTCCAAAGGGGGTTAGTGCATCCATTTTGTCAAAAATTTGAGACCAGTTTAACTTTGATTTTTATGCACAATACATCAAGAAAAAGTATCTGCGGACGTTTAAATTAAAAAAGGTTTCTGTACTCCTTTGTGACCTCCTGTAACCCTTTGTCACCCCTTGTAACCCCCTGTAACCCCTTGTCACCCCTCGTAACCCTTTGTAACCCCCTGTCACCCCTTGTAACCCCCTGGATCCCCATTTAATAAATCGTAAAAGTGAATCGCAAAAAAACGATTTTCGACGGTTTATATGCAAAACAAGCCTGTTGGACCATAAAAACATCGCTTTCAAAAACCCACAAAATTCGCATTTGTCCAAAGGAGTTAGTCCATGGTTTGGGTCCAAAGTGGTCCAAAATTTGAAATTTTGTTAAAGTTTTCTTTTATGAAAAATACACCGAGAAAAACTATTTGCTGACGTTGGCGTTTCAAAACAAGAGATTTTAGACGACAGAAACATGGATTTAAAGAGACGCAAACTTGGCATATTTGCAAAGGGGATAGTCCATGATTTTGGTCAAAAAGTTAAAATTTTTTTTTATTTTTTTTGTTTATCAAAAACTGATCGAGAAAAAGTGTTTTTGACATTCTAGATAGAAGAGAAGCCTATAAAGATTATACGAGCATCTGTTTATTAAAAGAGGGAAAGATTTGAATTTTTCGTAAGGGGTTAGTCCATAGTTTTGGTCCGAAATGTGAAATTTCTTTAACTTTGATTTTTATGCAGAGTACAACAAGAAAAAGTATATGCAGACGTTTAAATTATAAAACAGGTTTTCTGTAATCCTTTCTGACCTCCTGTAACCCGATGTAACCCTTTGTCACCCCTTGTAACCCCCTGTAACCCCTTGTAACCTCCTGTAAACCCTTGTAACCCCCTGTCACTTTTCGTAACTTTTTGTAACTCCTTGTCACCCCTTGTAACCCCCCGTATCCCCATCTATTAAATCGTACAAATAAATGGCCAAAAAACGATTTTCGACGTTTTATATAAAAAAGAAGCCTGTCTGGACCATAAAAAGATCGCTTTCAAATATCCACAAATTTCGCTTTTTTTCCAAATGGGTTAGTCCATGGGTTGGGTCCAAAATTTCAACTTTTGTTAAAGTTTTCTTTTATGAAAAATACAACGAGAAAAACTCAAGGTAACTTAAGGTAACTCTCAAACCATGAAAGTACTTTCTCCCGCAATCCAATTGTTGACCTCAATTGGTCCAGAAGGATCTCATGTTCGACGGTGTCGAATACAGAGCTTAAGTCCAGAAGCACCAGCAGCGTAACTTGACCTTTATCCATCGCCATTAGGCGATCGTTCTTCACCTTGAGTAGTGAACTGAACAACGAAAACATCGGTTTCAAAAACCCATCCAAAGTGGCATTTTTCCAAAGGGGTTAGTCCATCGTTTTGGTGGAAAATTTGAAATTTTGTTGACGTTTCGTTTTATGAAAAAGACACCCTAAAAAAGTATTTGGTGACGTTCTCGTTAGAAAACAAGCCTTTCTAGTCAATATAAACATCCATTTAAAAAGAAGGCGAAATTGGCATTTTTGCAAAGGGGATAGTCCATGATTTTGGTCAAAAAGTTGAAGTTTTTTCATCTCTTGTGTTTGTCAAAAATAGATCGAGAAAAAGTGTTTGCTGACGTTCTAGACAAAAAAGAAGCCTTTAAAGACTATAAAAACAACCGTTTACGAAAAACGCAAAATTAAAATTTTTCCAAAGGGGTTAGTCCATCGTTTTGGTCAAAAATTTGAGATTTCTTCAACTTTGATTTTTATGCAAAATAGACCAAGATAAAGTATCTCGGAACGTTCTAGTTAGGAAAAAAGTTTGTATAATCCTTGGTAACCCCCTGTATCTCCCTGTCACCCCCTGGAACCCCTTGTAACCCCTTGTAACCCCCGCTAACCCCTTGTAACCCCTTGTAACCCTTCCTAACCCCTTGTAACCTCCTGTAAGCCCTTGTAACCCCCTGTATTCCTATGTTATAGATGGTAAAAACAAATTGCGAAAAAACGATTTTCCACGGCTTATATAGCAAACAAGTATTTCTGAACAACGAAAACATCCGTTTCAAAAACCCTCAAAATTGGCATTTTTCCAAAGGGGTTAGTCCATTGTTTTGGTCAAAAATTTGAAATTTTGTTAACGTTTCGTTTTATGAAAAATACACCCAGAAAAAGTATTTGGTGACGTTCTGGTTAGAAACAAGCCTTTCTAGTTAATATAAACATGCATTTAAAAAGAAGGCAAAATTGGGATTTTTGCAAAGGGGATAGTCCATGATTTTTGTCAAAAAGTTGAAGTTTTTTCATCTCTTGTGTTTATCAAAAATAGATCGAGAAAAAGTGTTTGGTGACGTTCTAGACAAAAAAGAAGCCTTTAAAGACTAAAAAAACAACCGTTTACAAAAAACGCAAAATTAAAATTTTTCCAAAGGGGTTAGTCCATCGTTTTGGTCAAAAATTTGAGATTTCTTCGACTTTGATTTTTATGCAAAATAGAGCAAGAAAAAGTGTCTGGGAACGTTCTAGTTAGAAAAAAAGTTTTTATAATCCTTTGTAACCCCCTGTAACCCCCTGTCACCTTCTTTCACCCCTTGTAACCCCCTGTAACCCCTTCTAACCCCTTGTAACCCCCTGTATTCCCATGTCATAGATCGTGAAAATAAATCTCGAAAATACGATTTTCGACGTTTTATATGGCAAACAAGCCCTTCTGAACAACGAAAACATCCATTTCAAAAACCCACAAAATTGACATTTTTGCCAAGGGGTTAGTCCATGGTTTTGCTCAAAAATTTGAAATTTTGTTGACGTTTTGTTTTATGAAAAATACACCCAGAAAAAGTATTTGGTGACGTTGTCGTTAGAAAACAAGCGTTTCTAGTCAATATAAACATGCGTTTAAAAAGAAGGCAAAAATTGGTATTTTTGCAAAGGAGATAGTCCATGATTTTTGTCAAAAAGTTCAATTTTTTCATGTCTTGTGTTTATCAAAAATAGATCGAGAAAAAGTGTTTGCTGTCGTTCTAGACAAAAAGGAAGCCTTTAAAGACTATAAAAACAACCGTTTACGTAAAACGCAAAAGTAGAATTTTTTATAAGGGGTTAGTCCATTGTTTCGGTCAAAAATTTGAGATTTCTTTAACTTTGATTTTTATGCAAAATAGAGCAAGAAAAAGTATCTGGGAACGTGTTAGTTAGAAAAAAAGTTTCTATAATCCTTTGTAACCTTCTGTAACCCCCTGTCACCTTCTGTCACCCCTTGTAACCCCTTGTAACCCCCTGTAACCCCTTGTAACCCCTTGTAACTCCCTGAAACCCCCTGTAACCCCTTGTAACCCCTGGTAACCCCCTGTATTCTCATGTCAGAGATCGTGAAAATGAATCGCGAAAAAACAATTTTCGACGTTTTGTATAGCAAACAAGCCTTTCTTTACAAGGAAAACATCCGTTTCAAAAACCCACAAAATTGGCATTTTTCCAAAGGGGTTAGTACATGGTTTTGGTCAAAAATTTGAAATTTTGTTAACGTTTCGTTTTTCGCAAAATACACCCCGAAAAAGTATTTGGTGACGTTCTCGTTAGAAAACAAGCGTTTCTAGTCAATATAAACATAGATTTAAAAAGAAGGCAAAATTGGGATTTTTGCAAAGGGGATAGTCCATGATTTTGGTCAAAAAGTTGAAGTTTTTTCATCTCTTGTGTTTATCGAAAATAGATTGGGGAAAACTGTTTGCTGAGGTTCTAGACAAAAAAGAAGCCTTTAAAGACTATAAAAACGACTGTTTAGGAAAAACGCAAAATTAGAATTTTTCCAAAGGGGTTAGTCCATCGTTTAGGTCAAAAATTTGAGATTTCTTCGACTTTGATTTTTATGCAAAATAGAGCAAGAAAAAGTGTCTGGAAACGTTCTAGTTAGAAAAAAAGTTTTTATAATTTTTTGTAACCCCCTGTAACTCCCTGTCACGTTCTTTCACCCCTTGTAACCCCTTGTAACCCCCTGTAACCCCCTGTCACCTCTTGTAACCCCTTGTAACCCCCTGTAACCCCCTGTAACCCCTTGTAATCCCTTGTAACCCCTTGTAACCCCCTGTATTCCCATGTCATAGATCGTGAAAACAAATCGCGAAAAAACGATTTTCGACGTTTTATATGGGAAACAAGCCTGTCTGAACAACGAAAACATCCGTTTCAAAAACCCACAAAATTGGCATTTTTGCAACGGGGTTAGTCCATGGTTTTGGTCAAAAATTTGAAATTTTGTTAAGGTTTTGTTTTTCGCAAAATACACCCAGAAAAAGTATTTGGTGACGTTCTCGTTAGAAAACAAGCCTTTCTAGTCAATATAAACATGTATTTAAAAAGAAGGCAAAATTGGCATTTTTGCAAAGGGGATAGTCCATGATTTTTGTCAAAAAGTTGAAAGTTTTTTCATCTTTTGTGTTTATCAAAAATAGATCGAGAAAAAGTGTTTGCTGTCGTTCTAGACAAAAAGAAGCCTTTAACGACTATAAAAACAACCGTTTACTAAAAACGCAAAATTAAAATTTTTGCAAAGGGGTCAGTCCATCGTTTTGGTCAAAAATTTGAGATTTCTTCAACTTTGATTTTTATGCAAAATAGAGAAAGAAAAACTATCTGGGAACGTTCTAGTTAGAAAAAAAGTTCCTATAATCCTTTGTAACCCCCTGTAACCCCATGTGACCTTCTCTCACCCCTTGTAACCCCTTGTAACCCGTTGTAACCTCTTGTAACCCCCTGTAACCCCTTGTAACCCCCTGTAATCCCTGGTAACCCCCTGTATTCCCATGTCATAGATCGTCAAAATAAATCGCAAAAAAACGATTTTCGACGTTTTTTATAGCAAACAAGCTTTTCTGAACAATGAAAACATCGGTTTGAAAAACCCACAAAATTGGCATTTTTCCAAAGGGGTTAGTACATGGTTTTGGTCAAAAATTTTTAATTTTGTTAAGATTTCGTTTTTCGCAAAATACAACCAGAAAAAGTATTTGGTGACGTTCTCGTTGGAAAACAAGCCGTTCTAGTCAATTAAAACATGCATTTAAAAAGAAGGCAAAATTGGCATTTTTGCAAAGGGGTATAGTCCGTGATTTTTGTCAAAAAGTTAAAGTTTTTTCATCTCTAGGTTTATGAAAAATAGATCGAGAAAAAGTGTTTGCTTACGTTCTAGACAAAAAAGAAGCCTTTAAAGACTATAAAAACAACCGTTTACGAAAAACGCAAAATTAAAATTTTTCCAAAGGGGCTATTCGATCGTTTTGGTCAAAAACTTCAGATTTCTTCAACTTTCATTTTAATGCAAAATAGAGCAAGAAAAAGTATCTGGAAACGTACTAGTTCGAAAAAAAGTTTCTATAATCCTTTGTAACTCCCTGTAACCCCCTGTCACCTTATGTCACCCCTTGTAACCCCTTGTAACCCCCTGTAACCCCTTGTAACCCCTTGTAACCCCCTGTAACTCCCTGTAACCCCTTGTAACCCCCAGTATTCCCATGTCATAGATCGTGAAAATAAATCGCGAAAAAACGATTGTCGACGTTTTATATAGCAAACAAGCCATTCTGAACAACGAAAACATCCGTTTCAAAAACCCACAAAATTGGCATTTTTTCAAAGGGGTTAGTCCATGGTTTTGGTCAAAAATTTGAAATTTTGGTAACGTTTTGTTTTATGAAAAATACATCCTGAAAAAGTATTTGGTGACGTTCTCGTTTGAAAACAAGCGTTTCTAGTCAATATAAACATGGATTTAAAAAGAAGGCAAAAATTGGCATTTTTGCAAAGGGGATAGTCCGTGATTTTTGTCACAAAGTTGAAGTTTTTTCATCTCTAGGTTTATGAAAAATAGATCGAGAAAAAGTGTTTGCTGAGGTTCTAGACAAAAAAGAAGCCTTTAAAGACTATAAAAACAACCGTTTACGAAAAACGCAAAACTAAAATTTTTGCAAAGGGGTTAATCCATCGTTTTGGTCAAAAATTTGAAATTTTTTTAACGTTTCGTTTTTCGCAAAATACACCCCGAAAAAGTATTTGGTGACGTTCTCATTAGAAAACAAGCGTTTCTAGTCAATATAAACATAGATTTAAAAAGGAGGGAAAATTGGGATTTTTCCAAAGGGGATAGTCCATGATTTTGGTCAAAAAGTTGAAGTTTTTTCATCTCTTGTGTTTATCAAAAATAGAACGACAAAAAGTGTTTGCTGACGTTCTAGACAAAAAAGAAGCCTTTAAAGACTATAAAAACAACTGTTTACGAAACACGCAAAATTAGAAATTTTTCCAAAGGGGTTAGTCCATCGTTTTGGTCAAAATTTGAGATTTCTTCAACTTTGATTTTTATGCAAAATAGACCAAGATAAAGTATCTCGGAACGTTCTAGTTAGGAAAAAAGTTTCTATAATCCTTGGTAACCCCCTGTAACCCCCTCTCACCCCCTGGATCCCCTGGTAACCCCTTGTAACCCCCGCTAACCCCTTGTAACCCCTTGTAACCCCATGTAACCCCTTGTAACCCCTTGTAATCCCCTGTAACCCCTTGTAACCCCCTGTATTCCTATTTTATAGATCGTAAATAGAAATTTCGAAAAGACGATTTTGCACGGTTTATATAGCAAACAAGTATTTCTGAACTACAAAAACATCCGTTTCAAAAACCCACAAAATTGGCATTTTTCCAAAGGGGTTAGTCCATGGTTTTGGTCAAAAATTTGAAATTTTGTTAACGTTTCGTTCGATGCAAAATACACCCAGAAAAAGTATTTGGTGACGTTCTCGTTAGAAAACAAGCGTTCCTAGTCAATATAAACATGCATTTAAAAAGAACGAAGAATTGGCATTTTTGCAAAGGGGATAGTCCATGATTTTTGTCAAAAAGTTGAAGTTTTTTCATCTCTTGTGTTTATCAAAAATAGATCGAGAAATAGTGTTTGCTGAGGTTCTAGACAAAAGAGAAGCCTTTAAAGACTATAAAAACAACTGTTTACGAAAAACGCAAAATTAGAATATTTCCAAACGGGTTAGTCCATCGTTTTGGTCAAAAATTTGAGATTTCTTCCACGTTGATTTTTATGCAAAATAGAGCAAGAAAAAGTGTCTGGGAAAGTTCTAGTAAGAAAAAAAGTTTCTATAATCCTTAGCAACCCCCTGTAACCCCCTGTCACCTTCTTTCACCCCCTTTTCACCCCTTGTAAACCCCTGTAACCCACTGTCACCCCTTGTAACCCCTTGTAACCCGCTGTAACCCCCTGTAACCCCTTGTAACCCCTTGTAACCCCTTGTAACCCCCTGTCTTCCCATGTCATAGATCGTGAAAATAAATCGCGAAAAAACGATTTTCGACGTTTTATATGGCAAACAAGCCTTTCTGAACAACGAAAACATCCGTTTCAAAACCCCACAAAATTGACATTTTTGCAAAGGGGTTAGTCGATGGTTTTGCTCAAAAATTGGAAATTTTGTTAACGTTTCGTTTTTCGCAAAATACACCCAGAAAAAGGAATTTGGTGACGTTCTCGTTAGAAAACAAGCCGTTCTAGTCAATATAAACATGGATTTAAAAAGAAGGCGGAATTGGCATTTTTGCAAAGGGGATGGTCCGTGATTTTTGTCAAAAAGTTAAAGTTTTTTCATGTCTTGTGTTTATGGAAAATAGATCGAGAAAAACTGTTTGCTGACGTTCTAGACAAAAAAGAAGCCTTTAAAGACTATAAAAACAACCGTTTACGAAAAACGCAAAATGAAAATTTTTCCAAAGATGCTAGTCCATCGTTTTGGTCAAAAACTTGAGAGATTTCTTCAACGTTCATTTTAATGCAAAATAGAGCAAGAAAAAGTATCTGGGAACGTTCTANTGTAACCCCTTGTAACCCCTTGTAACCCCCTGTCTTCCCATGTCATAGATCGTGAAAATAAATCGCGAAAAAACGATTTTCGACGTTTTATATGGCAAACAAGCCTTTCTGAACAACGAAAACATCCGTTTCAAAACCCCACAAAATTGACATTTTTGCAAAGGGGTTAGTCGATGGTTTTGCTCAAAAATTGGAAATTTTGTTAACGTTTCGTTTTTCGCAAAATACACCCAGAAAAAGGAATTTGGTGACGTTCTCGTTAGAAAACAAGCCGTTCTAGTCAATATAAACATGGATTTAAAAAGAAGGCGGAATTGGCATTTTTGCAAAGGGGATGGTCCGTGATTTTTGTCAAAAAGTTAAAGTTTTTTCATGTCTTGTGTTTATGGAAAATAGATCGAGAAAAACTGTTTGCTGACGTTCTAGACAAAAAAGAAGCCTTTAAAGACTATAAAAACAACCGTTTACGAAAAACGCAAAATGAAAATTTTTCCAAAGATGCTAGTCCATCGTTTTGGTCAAAAACTTGAGAGATTTCTTCAACGTTCATTTTAATGCAAAATAGAGCAAGAAAAAGTATCTGGGAACGTTCTAGTTAGAAAAAAAGTTTCTATAATCCTTTGTAACCCCCTGTAACCCCCTGTCACCTTATGTCACGCCTTGTAACCCCTTGTAACCCCTTGTAGCCCCATGTAACCCCTTGTAACCCCTTGTAACCCCCTGTATTCCCATGTCATAGATCGTGAAAATAAATCGCGAAAAAACGATTTTCGACGTTTTATATAGCAAACAAGCCTTTCTGAACAACGAAAACATCCGTTTCAAAAACCCACAAAATTGGTATTTTTCCAAAGGGGTTAGTCTATGGTTTTGGTCAAAAATTTGAAATTTTGTTAACGTTTTGTTTTATGAAAAATACATCCTAAAAAAGTATTTGGTGACGTTCTCGTTTGAAAACAAGCGTTTCTAGTCAATATAAACATGGATTTAAAAAGAAGGCAAAAATTGGCATTTTTGCAAAGGGGATAGTCCATGATTTTTGTCAAAAAGTTGAAGTTTTTTTCATGTTTTGTGTTTATCAAAAATAGATCGAGAAAAAGTGTTTGCTGTCGTTCTAGACAAAAAAGAAGCCTTTAAAGACTATAAAAACAACCGTTTACGAAAAAGGCAAAAGTAAAATTTTTGCAAAGGGGTAAGTCCATCGTTTTGGTCAAAAATTTGAGATTTCTTCAACTTTGATTTTCATGCAAAATAGAGCAAGAAAAAGTATCTGGGAACGTTTTAGTTAGAAAAAAAGTTTTTATAATCCTTTGTAACCTTCTGTAACCCCCTGTCACCTTCTGTCACCCCTTCTTAACCACTTGTAAGACCTTGTAACCCCTTGTAACCCCCTGTAACCCCTTGTAACCCTTTGTAATCCCTTGTAACCCCCTGTATTTCCATGTTATAGATGGTGAAAATAAATTGCGAAAAAACGATTTTCGACGTTTTATATAGCAAACAAGCTTTTCTGAACAACGAAAACAGCGGTTTAAAAAACCCACAAAATTGGCATTTTTCCAAAGGGGTTAGTACATGGTTTTGGTCAAAAATTTGAAATTTTGTTAATGTTTCCTTTTTCGCAAACTACACCCCAAAAAAGTATTTGTTGACGTTCTCGTTAGAAAACAAGCCGTTCTAGTCAATTAAAACATGCATTTAAAAAGAAGGCAGAATTGGCATTTTTGCAAAGGGGATAGTCCGTGATTTTTGTCACAAAGTTGAAGTTTTTTCATCTCTTGTGTTTATGAAAAATAGATCAAGAAAAACTGTTTGCTGAGGTTCTAGACAAAAAAGAAGCCTTTAAAGACTATAAAAACAACCGTTTACGAAAAACGCAAAATTAAAATTTTTGCAAAGGGGTTAATCCATCGTTTTGGTCAAAAATTTGAAATTTTGTTAACGTTTCGTTTTTCGCAAAATACACCCCGAAAAAGTATTTGGTGACGTTCTCGTTAGAAAACAAGCCGTTCTAGTCAATATAAAGATGGATTTAAAAAGAAGGCGGAATTGGTATTTTTGCAAAGGGGATAGTCCGTAATTTTTGTCAAAAAGTTAAAGTTTTTTCATGTCTAGTGTTTATGGAAAATAGATCAAGAAAAAGTGTTTGCTGACGTTCTAGACAAAAAAGAAGCCTTTAAAGACTATAAAAACAACCGTTTACGAAAAACGGAAAATTAAAATTTTTCCAAAGGGGCTATTCCATCGTTTTGGTCAAAAACTTGAGATTTCTTCAACTTTCATTTTAATGCAAAATAGAGCAAGAAAAAGTATGTTGTCACAGTTGTCACTGTTGTCACCGTTGTCACTGTTGTCACCGTTGTCACTGTTGTTACCGTTGCCACTGTGGTCACCGTTGTCACTGTTGTCGCAGTTGTAACCGTTGTCACCCTTGTCAGCATTGTCACTGTTGTCACCGGTTTCACCGTTGTCGCCGTTGTCACTTTTTTTACCGTTGTCACCGGTGTCACTTCTGTCACCATTGTCACTGTTTTCACAGTTGTCCTTTTTGCCACAGTTGTCACTGTTGTGACGGTTGTCACTGTTGTGACGGTTGTCACCATTGTCATCATTGTCACCATTGTCACTGTTGTCTCTGTTGTCACTGTTGTCACTGTTGTCACCATTGTCACTGTTGTCACCAGTGTCACTGTTGTCATTGCTCGTCACCGTTGTCACTGTTGTCGCAGTTGTAACTGTTGTCACTGTTGTCAGCGTTGTCACTGATGTGACCGCTTTCACCGTTGTCACTGTTGTCACTGTTTTCACTGTTGTCACCGTTGTCACTGCTGTCACCATTGTCACTGTTGTCACGGTTGTTCCTTTTGCCACAGTTGTCACGGTTGTTCCTTTTGCCACAGTTGTCACCGTTGTCACTGTTGTCACAGTTGTCACCGTTGTCACCATTGTCACCATTGTCACCATTGTCTCTGTTGTCACTGTTGTCACTGTTGTCACTGTTGCACTATTGTCACTTTTGTCATGGTTGTCACCGGTTTCATCATTGTCGCCGTTGTGACAGTTGTCACTGTTTTTACCGTTTTCACTTTTGTCACCTTTGTGACTTTTGTCACTGTTGTAACTATTGTCACCGTTGTCAACCTTGTCACCGTTGTCACCGTTGTCACTGCTGTCATTCTTGTCACCGTTATCACTGTTGTCACAGTTGTCACAGTTGTCTTCTTTTCACTGTCTTCACTGTTGTCACCGTTGTCACCGTTGTCACTGTTTTTACCAATGTCACTGTTGTCACTCTTGTCACCGTTGTCACTGTTCTCACCAATCTCACTGTTGTCATAGTTGTCACCGTTGTCACTGTTGT
>CALNXI010004502.1:21519-25415 GCA_942486025.1 Porites evermanni | reverse complement strand
TTGTCTTTAAGACCAAAACTTTGAAAAATTATAATAGAAATAAAATTAGGATCTTGTCCACTATTCGATCCGCAAACTTGGACACAAAGTAACGTTTTCCCAATTTGGCACTAATGTGTCTTAAAGCATTGATGTAAAGTGCGATTTACCAAAATCCGCAAAACGAAATTATATATGTTCGATTTCTACCCACGATGTATCTGGACTTTTTAACCAAAACGCACCGGATTTTGTGATTTTGAACTTTATTTGGTCAGCTTAATTACATTTTTGGCTTTTAACGTCATTACAAGCAATATTAAGCAAGGTTTACGGCTTATTTATTGCGAAGTTGTTTCTTTGATACTAGGACAATCATTCTGATTCCAGTTTTTTCACTTCCCTGTTTAGGGATGCGGCTCACTTCTTTCCAATCCAGAAGCTGTGTCGTCGTCGTCGTCGTCGTCTTCGTCTTCGTCTTCGGCGTCGCCATAAGAAAGCCTTTGCATCTGCTGGCTCATGATCGTTAGGATAAGACTTTGTACTGAAATCAGACAAGAAAAACTTTTTTTTTTCTATTTAAATCAGTTAAGGAACGGGCTGTATGTAAAACATGCTGTTAATTTATTAGTTTTGACGGTCTGAGTGCCCCTCAAGATTCACATAAATAATATTTTTTAGCAATAATAATCATCTTAAAAAATGTTCAAAATCAATAAAAATGAATAAGCACCGCAGTGTTGATGGGTAATGGGGTGCTTTTTTGAGCAGGCGCTCTTTCGGGGAAATAATAGTAGTTCGTCATATTTATTCGAAAGAGAGTTGCGGAGCTTATTAAATTTTTGGACTTACTTTAGAGAGGCGCTTTTTCGAATAGATACGGTTTTCATGTATTTGAAGACTTTATTAATTTTGGTCAGTTTGTATTATTGCATTTTACGGCTTTCTTACATTTAAGGTCAATTCGTATTAACATTAATTTGAGGACCTCATTACATTTGTGGTAAGTTAGTATACAATGCAGTTTATTCTTAGAAAATGCAGCTGAAACGAATTTTTGAGTACTTCTGTCCAATTACACCCTGATCGTTTATAATCGGCTATATAATTGAGTGTTAGGCAGTTCTTTGTGCACCGGATTAGAGCAGAACCCGCTAACTCGACCCGGGGGTTCGAAAAAGCAAGATGCAAATTCACTGAAGACAGAGCCCGAGGTGAATGCAAAGTGTGTACTTGGAGTTGAGAGCAGATGATTCCTAAATTGTAGCAGTGTTTTCACTGATTTGCTTATAGTGTCATTAACTGGCTGTTTTTATACTAGAGGACGCATTATCCGTCCAGACGGATAATGCGTCTATATGGCCTTTTTTATACCACAGTCGCATTATCCGTGCGGACAAATGGGCAAACATTTGTAGTTCATCTGGTTATGCTTCATAAGTATAATTAAAGACGGGCCCAAGTTAAGAAGCATTATGCGTCTGTACCAACTATCCTTCGTAATACGTCTTGAACGACGCACTACGAAAGGTAGTTTGTCTGGACGCATAATGCGTCTTGTGCCCGTCTTTATACCAGAGACGCATAACCAGACTTTATATTGTAGATTGATCTATATGTTATCCATTCTATGTGTTAGACTTACGATAAAAGTAAAGGTGGGGATATCAGAGAGCTTCAAAGTAGGATGGTACCCCCCCAAAAAAACTGGGTCGAGTCACCTTAACTCCGACAAAGCAAGAAACATTGTAGAGAAGGCCAGAAAGAACCTTCTTCGAGAGACGATCGATTCGGCCAACAAACCAGAAAATAAATCATCTACAAGACAGGAAGCGGCGTTTAGCGGAGCGATTCCCAAGCGACGTCCAACAACAATTAAACGCGCACCTAACAAGAGTCCATGAGAGTGCGCATAAACAAGCAAAATGTAGACAATAAGATAAGCCTGCAAGCTCAATCTCAAAGTCGGCGAAAATAAACTTTCGGAACCAGATCTTAGTGGTACACAGATAAAACGGTGGGTTGTCAATTTTTTCAAATACAAACTCGACCACGATCAAACTAGTGTTCTGTCGAAAGGTTTAAACTTTGCAATAACGCCGCACCGCATTCCCACAAACGACATCATAGTAGCTACGGAACTGGCATGCATGTCGCTCCCTACCAACGAAGCAACCCAACTGAGAACAGAAATAGTCGGAGCGATCAAGTCATCAAAGGTCACGGAGAGCAACATTTCTAAAGCGGTAAAAACGGCCCTTCGGTCACTGAAACAGGAGAGGATTCCATCATGATACTGTCAGCAGACAAGAGAAGAGCCAAAGTAGTCATGGATAAGACCGAGTATGAGGAAAAAGTCAACATCATGTTGAATAACGCTCACACTTATGAGAAATTGCAGGCCGATCCAATCAATTCTTGTAAGAGAAAGCTGATCGAAAAACTCACCAAGTTAAACAAGGATAGTAAGATGTCGGAAGATCAGTTCAAACTAACTTGTACACATCTGAGGCCACACCCAGATTGCACTTTACACTAAAAATCCACAAGGCTAACAGCCTTCTGAGACCTATTATGGATTACACAGGATCAATTGGTTACAATACAGCTAGAACCCTAGCTGACCTCCTGGGACCTCTGGTCGGCACTACGGAACATCAAAAATTCCAAAGAGCTTGCAGAAGAATTATCGTCATTCACATTAGTACAAGAAGATCAAGACCCCTATGCAGGAGACATTAACGATCATAAGAGAACGCCTAGAAAAAGATCAAGATCTAAAGAAAAGAACAAACCTAGAGGTAGATGATACTGAATGGATCTCACAGAATTTATTGCCACCACATCCTTCAGTTTCAAAGGACAATTATTCAAACATAAGTTCGGCGCAACCATGGGCAGCCCAGTATCCCCGATCCTGGCTAACTTCTTTATGGAATGGCTAGAACACAGGGAGCCCGAACGCTGTATTAGCTAATAGAAAAATTACATGTATTTACGTTGTGTTAGCTAATAAAATAATCATATGTATTTACCTTTGTTCCTGTGTCTTTATGAGTCGTTTTGGAAGGGATTTGAATCCAATCAGAGACGGTTAACATTGCTGGTTATCAAACGCTTTTGCTTGTCTGGCACGTCGTAAATAAGACGCTCAAGTTTCGTCTCACGTTTCTAATATTGTTAACTATTAACTTTCCTCTAGACCATCTCCCAAGAAGATCGTGAGTTAATAGTTAACATGACAATATTAGAAACGTGAGACGAAACTTGAGTGTCTTATTTACGACGCGCCAGACAAGCAAACGCATTTGATAACCAGCAATGTTAACCGTCTCTGATCGGATTCAAATCCCTTCCAAAACGACTCATAAAGACACAGGAAGAAAGGAAAATGTATCTTATTATTTTATTAGCTAATACAGCGTAAATGCATCTATTTTTTTCTATTAGCTAATACAGCGTTCGGGCTCCCTGTCACTAGAACAACAGGCTTCGCCACTGCTCCCATAGAGCAGAACCTAAGCTATGGAAAAGATATGTGAACGACATCCTAGAAGTCGATCATTGAGAGGGGAAAGGTGGAGGCACTGACAGGTCATCTCAACGGAATAGACAAAACAAACAGCATCAAATTCACGCACGAACCAGAGAAAAATGGCCAGATCCAGTTTCTGGACACCCTTATCACCAGGAGGGAGNGGAAAGGTGGAGGCACTGACAGGTCATCTCAACGGAATAGACAAAACAAACAGCATCAAATTCACGCACGAACCAGAGAAAAATGGCCAGATCCAGTTTCTGGACACCCTTATCACCAGGAGGGAGGACGGATCCATCAAACTACTGGTTTACACAAAACTACACACACATACCAGTACCTGTCGTTTCAAACGCATCATCCGCTTCAGCACAAACTT